>PVIY010017153.1:0-50055 GCA_004026745.1 Myrmecophaga tridactyla
TGAAATGCCCTTGGTATCTCTGGCCCCACACTCTCCTGGGGGTATCCCTAACTCTTTTGGTCTTTCCTCTTAGCCTCCTTGGAGGACTTCTCTTCCCCTGGCTCCTCCTGCACTGTGGCTGGTCCGCAGGTTCTCTCTTGGGCTCTTCCCCGCGGCAGCTTCCCACGGGACTGTCACCCCTCCTCCCCCACCCCCCACTTCTCTCCCATCTGTGGGGACACCTGTCAGGGGAATCTCACACCCAGCCCTGTTTCCTGGGCTTCACGCTCACACATCAGCTGCCCCCAGACTTCTCCATTTGGAGGACTCGTGGAGTCCCTGCTCAAACCTCCTCCGCTCTCCACCTGCCTTTCCCGCAGCAGGTGTTCCCGTCACTCATCCCATAGCCCAAGCCACTGGCCTTGTCCTCCCCTCGGGCTCACCACGTCCACTCATGTCCCTGCACCCCGTGCCACCACGGCATCACTCCACCCTTATTTCTTCCTCGGCTGCTGCAGAGACCTCCCCCTGGCCACCTGCTTCCTGTCCGCCCCCCACGCAGCTCTCCACAAAGCAGGCAGATGAGCACGGCTTCCTGAGCATGTTTGTTTAAAACCATTTAGTGGCTCCCCATGCACAGGATGGTCTGAACCAGGACGCGTTTTGCAGGGTCACCCGGGCCGCAGCCCCATGTGTGGCTGCAGTCCCCCCAGCACCGCTCCCTGCCACACGTTCTGTGCCCCAGTTCTGCAGGGGAGTTAGCACTGCTGTGCTCCGTCCCCTGGTCACACATGCAGCTGACTGACCCCTGCTCTCATCACTCCCCCCAGGAAGCCTTCTGACTCCTAAATCCTGAGATACATCCCTTTATACTGCGTTTCCCAGGTGCCCTCTATCCTTATTACAGCATTTAGGACATTGAGTTATCATGGTCTTATCCCCGTTAGGCTATTGCCTGCTCTCCCCAGGTGCTAGCACTATGATAGGTACACATGGACATTCAGTATATATCAAATAAATGAATGGATGCTATCAACCTTTTGCTCCATGTCTATTCTTGGTCTCCACCCTGCTGTCTTTCCAGTCCTGCAACAAAAATATGGAGGTGTTGTCCCCCCAAAACAAGAGTCTCCAAGGACTGACAAGCCAAGTCATGTCACCTTGGAGCTTTAGAGTACATTCCACAATTAGCACAAAAGCCAGAGAAATGAAACATCGCCTTTTAATTCATGAGGCTTGAAAGTAAAAAGGAGTCCAGTGCCTACTGCTGTTGCACAGCTCAGGAAAGCGTAGATCTTTTATATCTGCCGCTTGTATTCTGATTATCTTTCGTGAGACTGAGCTTTTCATTTTCCTAGGTAATGAATGTAATGTACAAGTTGAAGAAATCAAGATAATAAATTTGCAGGGATAATTTGGTTAATTACCGCGTTGCTGCTCGTAGAATCAAGGTCTGGAAGTCAAAGCCATTTTCTCTGCTAATATGCTGTGTGTAAAGCAGTTTTAGAACAATTAAAACACATCTATCCAAAGTGATCAACTCAAGACATGCTTTTTAAAGTGGTATTGATTATCATGAAAACCACCCACAATGCTCTCCATTTGTTTTTTCTAATTGAGGATTGTGAAATTACACTGACTTGCTGCAAATTAGTATCGTACACACAAAGGAAAGTTTGGTGTAATTTCCAAGTTAGAAAATGAGAACTTGAGGATTGAGGAGATACAAGCCTTGAAAAACTTAGAACATCTAGACAATATCATATTTCCAGTATAACATAATTACATGTAGTTCTTAAATCTTGTATCTATTTAGATTATTATAAGCTAAGAAAAGCTTGGAAACCTTATTTGTCTTTTGCCATTTTATTTACACATCATTTTCTAAGTTCTGATAATTTGATTTATGGGTGTGCAGTTCCTTTGTTTTCATGCTTGTTGGGTGCTGTGAAATGTAGGTATTTAAAAAATGTCAGGGTTGGAACTCAGACACTTTCCAGAATTTTCAGAACATACTCCCATATTTATTTGCATTTTTTTTGTTCTGATTTTGGAAGCCATCCAAGCAGCCTGAGTATGATAACACATAACCCAGTGACAGGGTCCTTTAGCCTCTGTTAGTGTGGAGAGTTTTTCTGTTTGCCCCTGGTTCCATAGTGGAATCACCTGTACTTCAGAAGTACCACGCGTGCCACACACCTTCACGGAGGCCGTCTCTCTCCACCTACTGCTGTCCTGAACACCTCCAGTTTCTGATGAAACACTGGGGAACGTGGGCCTCTTCCTGTGTCTCAAGATACTGGGTTTGAAAATAATTGTCACATGCTGGTTTGTTTTATTGATTGCAGTTTCCTCCACTAAAATCATATGCAAATATTTACCTTTCCCTCTTGTCTGGATTTCCTGGAAAATATAAAGACTGCCCCCTATGGACAGTTATTGTCACAACTTTATTTCCACTTTAACACCTTATTTTTTTTAATGTTTTTTTAATTGTAAAATATATATATAAAAAAAGCAATAAATTTCCAGGTACATTTTAACAAGTAGTTATAGAACAGATTTTAAAGTTTGGTGTGGGTTACAGCTCCATAATTTTTCTTTTCTTCTTCTAGCTGCTCGGAGATACTGGACACCAACAGAAATATCAATATAATGATTCAGCAATCATGCTTATTTGTTAAATCCTATCTTCTCTGTTATACTCTTCCTTTTCTTTAAATGACATATATACATAAAAGCAATAAATTTCAAAGTATGTCACAACAATTAATTGTAGAACAGATTTCAGATTATGGTATGAGTGACAATTCTGCAATTTTAGTTTATTTCTATCTGCTCTAAGGTACTGCAGGCTAAAAGAAATATCAGTATAATGATTTAGCACTTACTCTCATTTGTTAAGCCCAAACTTCTCTGTATGACTTCAGTATGACTTTTGATCTTTCTCCTACTCTTTAGGGATATTTGTGCTATGCCCATTCTAATTTTTCATGTTGGAAGGGGCTGTCAATAGTATGGGATGGGGGATGGAGGTAGTTAATACTCTGGAAGGGCTGGCCTCTCTGCATTTCAGGACTTACCTGGTCAGGGACCCATCTGGGGATTGTGAATTTTGAAAAGTTACCCTAGGCATGGAACCTTCGTAGAATCTTATATATTGCTCTGGGTGTTCTTTAAGATTGGCTGGAATGATTTTGGTTGGGGGTTGGGAGGTTATGATAGGTAGCAAGGTCTACCTGAAGCTTTCATAAGAGCAGCCTCCAGAGTAGCTTCTCAACGCTATTTGAACTCTCTCAGCCACTGATACCTATTTGTTATACTTCTTTCCCCCCTTTTGTCGGGATGACATTGTTGATTCCACAGTGCCAAGGCCAGGCTCATCTCTGGGAGTCATCTCCCACGCTGCCAGGGAGACTTTCACCCCTGGATGACATGTCCCACGTAGGGGGGAGTGTAATGATTTCACTTGCAGAATTGGGCTTAGAGAGACTGAGGCCACATCTGAGCAACAAAAGAGGTCCTCTGGAGGTGACTCTTAGGCATACCTATAGGTAGGGTGAGTTTCTCCGCTACATACATAAGCTTCACAAGAATAAGCCTCAAGATCAAAGGGTTGGCCTATTGATTTTGGGTGTCCCTAATGTTTGGCACAGTATCCAGAGTTTCTCTGGTGGTAAAGTTTAATAGTTCCATAATTTTCCTTCCATCTCTCAAGGGACTTTGCCAGTACTTTTGATTATCTGCTTAATATACTCTGGGATGTATCTAGGCATTACATTAAGCTATACAGGATTAAAGGCCCTCATTCTTATTCTGGGCTCCCTGTGTTTGGATTGTTAAATGATCTATCCAGACAGATTGAGTTAGATTATGTGCTACAGGACATTTACGTTCTGGATGTAATAAAACTTTCTTCTTTTGGTCTTAAAGAGTAGGTGACATTCTAAAATACAGGCAATACCTTCCTTACACTTGTGTTCTGAATTACTTTAATCCTGATCCGATCATCTTCATTTTTGTCTGTAAATATCAAGCTATACATATATAAAACAGCCTCTCAAAATCCAGAAATAACAATTACCACTCCAGACTAAATGTGAGTGCTAGAAGAGCTTACAATGTAGGCCCCAGTTTTCTTATAAGTATTTTCTAAATGAGATCATACAATATTTGCTCTTCTGTCTCTGGCTTATTTTTCCTCCCACATGTCCCACAGGCTCATTCACAGCGTGGCATGCCTCACAACTTCGTTCCTTTCTGTAGCAGCACTGTGTTCAATCGCATGTGTACACCGTCGTTCGCCGACCTACTTCTCAGTCAGTGCATCCTTCAGCCGCCTCCATCTACTGGGTTTCATGTATAATGTCCAAAGTCAACAGTCCATCAACACTCTCAACTTTAGATAATTTCATCATTCCCTAGAAAAAGATAGCCAGTACATATATACTCACCAAATAGAAAATCCAAATCTCCCCTTAACCCTTGTCCCCCCTCCCCCATTATGTACCCCTGGTGTTGCTGTGGTACTGTTGAACATAGCCCACAGCATGCAATAGCAATTTCCCCCTATACCCCCAAATTATACACTCTTTGTATGAACAGTTTTCACCTATACCCCCAAATTATATACTCTTGCAGTAGTAGCTCATGCAAGAACTGATTTATATTTGTAGCGTTAATTGGTGGGACACATGAGTCTATATAACCTCTTTCAATCATGTTCACTTTCAATATGGTAATATTACCTTAGACCCACTAGAGAACTGCCTTCACTTCTATCTGTTCCCTTATAATTAAGTTCAACCTCATTAATAAACTGTTCATCCATCTCAAGCTCCTGTGTATCTTTAGGTCCCCGATATTCTGTATCATAACCCTCTGATTTTACCTTTACCATGGTCATAAAAGTGGAATCATCCAGTATCTATCCTTTTATGTCTGGCTTATCTCACTCGGCATTATGTCCTCAAGGCTCATCCTTCTTATCATGTGCTTCAGGACATCATTTCATCTTATTGCTGCATAATATAACACCTTAGTTTTTATTATAACTCTTAGTTTTTATTGTAACTCTAAACAATTAGAGATCTGTGGTTCCATGGAATAAAAAATATTAAGGATTTTATGTTCTATTTCTTACTTTTTAAAAAGTTTTCTATGAACATTGATTAGGTTTCTGAAACCTGATTAAAAATATTAAGATCAGCCTGTTTATGCTTATTAATTTATTATGCATTAATTTAAAACTCTATTCTTAGCTACTTGTAAATATATTTTTAATAGTCTCAAATCCTAGATTTATTTCAGTATATAAAGTATATATTATTTAAAAATCACCCTCAGACTGTATGCTAATTAATTTAATGTTATTAAAACATCATATCCTGCATATTTACTTAATAAATCCTTTTAGCTTTGCCTTCTTTGGCATTAGCTTGTGACCCAACAGAATTTTTTGGCTGTCGTTCAAATGTGGTTTTAAATTCAGCTTAACAGTATGTATCTGTGACAGGAAAAACAGAGAATAGGCTTTGTAAAGTCAGGCTCTTTGAAGTTAGCTAAAAATGTTAGTAATGGCTTATAAAAAATGACCAACTCTCCAAAACCTACTCCAGGCTGCTTCTCTCCTAACCAAACTACAGATTAAGACACTGTTAGTCAAACATTGGACTTCAAATATGAAAGCCACTTGAAGACTGTGGCAGATAACCAGAGGGAAAGAAAAAGCGGGAGAGAGAAAACCTGCAACCACCAGCAATGACGATGATATTGCAAAGAAAAATTAAGTGCAACAGGTTCTCTCCAGATAGTGAGATAAAAATATCCCCTCTGGCCTACAAAATAAGCATTTATCATTTTGACTCTAACTTTCAAACACCTTATTTTTTCATTGAAGTTTGTCACTACCCCCTCCATATATACCTTGACCCCGAACTTGAAAAAAAGGCAAGGGATAAAAATCGAGCCCTTTTTTTGGAGGTTTGCTAGTTTTTGTTGTGTAAAATGGGGAGCCCACTGTGATGTGAATAAAGGCCTAGAGCAGATTCCTAACGTGTTAAGAACCGTGTGGATGGGGGGTCATGGTGGCTGAGGTATCTAGAAGGACCCCCAGGGCCCTTGGATGGTGAAATGATTAATCACTTCAGCACAAAAGAACACAAAAGGAGATGTGTTAAGAATAAGCAGGGGACAGAGTGCTAGCTCCAGGGGTGACGTGATTGTCTGGTTAATAATGTATTTTAAAGTATATGCCACATCAAAAGCAAAACACATGCCACTGGAGGGAAACGAAATGAAGAACAGTGAGAAGAATATTTGGTGAACCAGAACAAATGTTTAGGAAATCAGATCAGCAATAATTTTGGTGTGACTGTTTTTAGAATGCACACCCACACCTCCCACCCTTGCCCCCGAAGCCTCAGCGAGATTGGGAAAACTATAGTCCAGGCAGGACCTTTATATACTAAAGATGATGAAGAGCCAGTCAAACCCATATCGCATGATAGCCTCCCTTTCTTTGAGGTGCAGGAAGCTGAATGGCCTTGAACTACAGTAAACACCATGAGTTGCCAAGTGTTGCTTGGCATGTATTACCACCTGATCCACTCAACATCTGTTACCTTTTGTAATCCTCAGCAACAAACCCACAGGCTCTTGTTCCCATCTCATGGAAGAGACAATGTAGGGAGATTAACAAACAAAAATAAGACTCAGGGTTAGGGCTTAAACTCCAATCTCCCCGAAACCGGAGCCCAAGTTTTAACCACCATGCAGAGTATTTTTTAAATCTGAATACTTTCAAAGCAGAAGACTCATCAAATTCCCTTGGTGGGGGTGCATCTAACCCTAACCCTAACGCTTAGGTTGGTGCCTCCTCTTTCTCAGAGACTTTGAGGAGAGGACGGGATGCGTTGTCGCTGCGTGTGTCTCATCAAGGGTGAGAAGCTGCAAAGGGTTGCGAGGAAAGAGACTGAGGATCGATGCATGTCATGTGGCACGAGGGGTGCCAGTGGGCGCAGACGTACCTCTGATAGCTCCTTGCAAATTGAGTTTGAGCACATATTCACGTGTAACCCAGCTACCCAGAAATACGTTTCAGGAATGTTGGGTTGTTTTTGCGTCAGCCCGGGGTATGCTGCTTTCTGTGAGCTCTGGGCTGGCCGACGCATGCTGGTGGGAGCCCCCGACCCGTCTGACCCTGGCAGAGGCACAGAGGTGCACAGCAGTCCACATCGTCCTCTTCTCCAGGAAGGGGGATGGGAAGATGGAGAGGCGCAGTTGTCAGCTGTGACTTCCCGTTGGCTTCCCTGGAGATGTGGACGTGGGTATTCACCAGAGCGTGGGCTTTGCCACCAGACACTCCTGCATTCATGTGTATTAGCGACGTTGAGCCAATGTAAATTCCACACGGTGCAGTTTTTACAAGGAAAAAAGCTGTTGTGCTCGTCCATTACTTCATATGGTTGCAACATCTATTGCGGGGTAAATTTGTGAATACAAACGTCCTAGTGAATCAACAGTTTCTAACAAAATGTTTTCATTCATCAGATGCGGTTCTGGAGGTAAACCAATTCTGTAAATATGCGATTGAATAAATATTTTATTTTGGAGCTGATGACTGTTAGCTGCTGTTATTTTTCTTATTAGGGTAATGAATATTTTCAAATTCATGGGAGTTGGGGCTCACTTAAAGAAATCTCAATCTGTAAAATCCAGTTGTAGAATATTTATGAGATCACCTTTAATGCTAAGAAACAATTGCTTTGCTAAGGAATTCTTGGTTATAGGAAAGGATTAACCTAGGATTAATAACAAACTCCCATACATTATATAGATATTTGCTTAAATTTTATTTGCAACTTGGCATTAATAGAAAAACAAAAATGTTGGAAATCACTTTAAGTTTGATTGACAGGCAATAAAACATAAAGACAAAGCTTCCTTGGAATAAAAATGAAAGGCAGGGGACATTATAAATCACTTTGCAAAAATATGGCTTTTCATACACTATTGTAAAGTGGCTCAAAGGGAATAAATGCAGACTACACCCCCTGGTGGAACATTTGTTTGATAGGTGGTTGATAGCTTTTTATCTCTTTAAGTACAGTTAAAGTGCTTATTTACATTTCTCTGCCTTCTTAGTTGATTGTAAAACTCTGTTCATTTGTGTCAGAGCTTGCCAGTAAGTTGCTTTACAAGTATATGGTTATACTAAGTATGCCTAATTATGAAGCAGATTACCCAGACAAAGTAATTTTTGTAATATATGTTCTAGTCAACTGTGTTTCTCAAGATTCCTTTTGAGAGCTCACAAAGGATTAAAAACTATACATCTAACTTATAGCAATATTTTCACATTGAAACAACGTAGGTAGACGGCAGGCGGCGTGAAACAGCTGTTGCACTTATTGGCAAAAGACAGTCAATCTTGCTTAAATCTCAGCCCTTTCTACATAAAGACCTATCCAGCTGAGAAGAGCACATAAAACTCAGATATCTGCTTGGACTTGAAAAGACAATGAATTAAAATTGTGGAAGTTATCAAAGAAGTAGTTTCTGAAAATACCCAGCCTTCACATAGATTCTTAGAAGAGGACATGAGAAGAAAAATGGGTTCGCATTCTGGTACCATGTATGAAGGTTTGTCTGTTCCTTTTCAATATTGCATTTTTTCACTGACATACAGATTTCATTTCAATTTTGTAGCACCTATTAATCGTCTCAATAAGTACTTGGATGATTTATTGAAAATCTAACTTCATGAAAAAATGGACTAATTCCATATTTAAAGACATTTTATATACTTTCAAGTATGGGGCATATTACTTGTTAAATTGTATTCAATGCCTGGAGTTATTACTATAAAAAGCCAGTGATTTTTTTAGGGTCTAGTAATGAGTAAAAGCTGGGATTTTGCATATAGAGAATTCTCATCTTCATGGGAAATCAAAGGCATCTGAAATTACAAATTTTGTTTTATCTCTGACAGGAAGTCACTCTTAAGTGAATTAGGAGTTTATAATGATACCTATGAACATTTGAAAAGGAAGAATATATCCACCATTATAAATAGTGAAATTTGTAACCGAATTTCTTCTTTGCCTTTGGACCCAGGCTGATTGTATAGCTTAAATAAATTAAGGATGGCATACAACTTGGAAAAGTACTGTTTAAAACAGCAGTGTTTCAACGCGGAAATAGAGATGTTAAAGAAGTAGAAACAGCACTACTGCTCCCACTCTTTCAGTAAGAAAAAGAGCTGAACAAATAGCAGATTAACTGGTTTTATTAAACCCATGAAGAAACTGAAGTGGCAGAGCCAAGAACTGACCTGAAGTCTAGGAAGAGACAGCACCTTCAGGGAGGCAAGGCCTGAGCACTGCCTGGAACAAACACTACCCCAAGGCCTGTAAGAAGAAATAGCTAGAAATTTATAAGGAATTGCAAGGGCCTGGTGTGGGCTCACAGGAGAGTGTGAAGTCCTTAGAGACCACAAGCATAAGGCAGTTTGCACCTTCTTGCAAGTGTTTCTTTCAGGCATTCCTGAGGAAAGGCTTGGGAGAATCCTGAGAAAGCTCCTCCCATGGTATTGGTAAAAGGTAAGGGTAGGAATGGTAACTGCTGAAACAACCAGGCCCATCTCTTCCGTCTCTCCCAACTGAATAAAGACTGATTTGCAGGAAGAAGGACAACAGAGGTTCCCGGTGGAAGCCCTATGCAGGTGGGGCAAGGGAACAGGAAAAAACAAGATGCTTGCCTCTGGGGGAGGGACTGCCCAACATTACATCTGGAGCAAAGATAGGAAGCTTGCAGAGGCCACATGGAGCCCCTCATTCTCAATGGCTACCTGAGACTGAGGCTTTCTGAGAACCTCAGAGAATGTCTCCCTCATCCATTGTCCAGCCACCATGCTCACAAGTGTTGAGTGAAGGTAACAGTGAGATGGCAGCAAGGTACAGACTCAGAGGAACGTGCAAAGGAGACAAGTAGGGAACAGACTTCACATTTGTCTGTAGAAACACACAAGTAGGAAAGGCACTGTCATCTCCAAGCAGAGAGACTATTTACCCGAGAATCTACTGCTTTATACCACATGTTGTACTTTCAACAAAAAATTATGGGACATACAAAAAGGAGAGGGGGCAGAAACCACAGCGTAAAGGGAAAAAGCAATCATCAGAATCAAATATGGCACAGATGCTAGAACTATCAGAGCACTCAGATAGCTACAATGAATAAGTTAATGGTTTTATGGAAAAGGTAGATAGCATGCAAGATCATATAATTAATTTCACCAGAGAGATGAAAATTATAGAGAAAACCCAATGAAAAAACTTGGGAACTTAAAAACATGGTATGAGGGATGAATAATGACTTCCAGGGTTTCATCAGTAGACTTGACACAGTTGAGAAAAGAATCAATGACCTTAAAGATAAACCAATAGAAACCACTTAAACTGAAACAGTGATTTTTAAAAAAATGTTTAAAAACAGAGCATCCAAGAGTTATGAGATTATATCAAATGGCCTAACATTTATGTAATTAACATCCCGAAAGATAGAAGAAATAATGGCTAATATTTTCTAAATGTAGTAGCAGACACTGAACTACATATCCAAGAAGATTAAATTCAGAGAATACCAAGCCGGATAAATACTAAAGCACAGAGATACACACACATGTCAAGGCACATCATATTCATACCAATGAAAACCAAAGAGGAAGTGAAAATCCTGAAGTCAGCCAGAGAAAAAAAGATATATTACCAAAAGGGGGACTAGGATAAGAATTACAGCAGATTTCTTACCAGAAACTAGGTAAGCAAGAAGACAGTGGAGTGGCATCTTTAAAGTGCTGAAAGAAAGAAGAAAAACTGTCAACCCAGAATTCTATACTTAGGAAGAATATTCTTTGAAAGTGAAGAAGAAATAAAGACTCTCTCACTCAAACAAAAATAAGGGAATTCATAGCAAGTAGACCTACTCTACAGTAAATGTTAAAGGAAGTTCTTAAATCAGAAGGAATATGATTTAGTCAGAGAGTCAGGTCTATACAAAGAAAGTAAGAGCATCAGGAACGTAGTAAAGGTAAAATAGCAACAACAGCATCTAATAAGTGCAGAAGCTAGGAGCCAGGCATTATACTGTGTTCTTTTATTTACTCATTAAATTGCAATCTTTATATCCAAGGAGTAAAATTCAATAGGATAGAATCATAAAGACATAAAAACTTTATTTTTTTTCTTTTTGTGGGCTACTTTTTCCCCTGGATATAATCTCAAATTCCCATAGCTTTTCCAGATACTTAAGTATTCATAAGAATACTTCCAGTCATTCTTATGAAAACAAATCCTTGTTTCAACAACTAAAATGTTCAAGGGCATAGTCCGGTCTCTGAACTTCATTTAGCGTTAACGCACATTCTTCCCCCAGTTTGAGTTTCTTTTCAGCTGGAATTCTAAGAGGGGAAAGAGGATGTAGTTGGCCATGTCTCTAGAAATGCCTTACATTTTTCCACCTTTTTTCATCTGGGGTTTCTGGTTCCTCCAAGGCTGGAGCTAGGGTGTTGAAAAAGTGGTGAGGGGTCAGAAAAGTCTTACTTGGCTAGTTGTGTCATGAACTGGCTTAGGTACTGTTTGGAATTGCCAGATGTTAATACCGGGTGTTTTTCTCATGGGATGTGCTAAGTGGTTCCACAGATATTTTCCTCTACTGTCAACTCCAAGTACAATCACAGCTCCTTTGAAAAGAGCTGTGCCTCTCTTTTGACCTTGCATTTATGACCTTCTTCACTCCCTGTTCTTATCCCCAACCCACCCTCTGCATCTAGCGGTATATTTTGTCTCTCCATAGTTGTAAGTATAGTTCATATCCAGTGCCCCTTCTGTGCCATTGCCCTTGGCCATTTGACCAGCCTCTCCCCTATAAAGGTGTGCAGGCTTAAGTTGGGCACTCACAAGCTTCTGGCGCAATTGTAGACTGATTAGGTTGTTTGTTGTTTTTTCAGAAGCCCTTTCTCTTAGGCTTGGAGGGAGGAAGAAGTATCTTCCTTCCCCTCGCCCATTTCCAATGGGAAAGAGAAAATGTCACAGTACTACAGCAAATTTCCAAAGAAATTCTCTCTCTGGGCCTTGTCAGCTTCAACCCTTATAAATGCTCAGGTGGGTATTGCGTTCAAGGCCATAAAATTCTTTTTCAACCCCTCTATTGCAAGCTTTGCCTTGCCTTGGTATACCTCTCTTTGATTATTTGGCGTCTATTCTTTGTTCTTGGCCAAAATGCAAAGACAGAAAGAGTCTCATTTTAACATCCTATTCTTAGGATGTTACTAGTATTCGATCTTAAAATAATCAGGACCCACATTTTTAGCTGGAAGGTACATTTAATAAAAGGTGTACGGTTGTATTCTGCTACTGTAATCTCTGTTACTGTAATATCTACCATCTAGGTTACAAATAAAGCATGGTTGTTGAGGAAGCCTAAGGAAGTTGGTCTATAACCATCTCAAGTTGAACATCTTGGATAGAGACAAGGCCTTCACAAGGTAGAAATGGGTGTGTTGATTTTCTTTTAATTTCTGCACATTCTCGGCCTTCTTATTCCTATTTTCCCTTTTTAATTTTTACAAGGAATTTGATCTCCGACAAGGTGCACAAGACCTCTCTGAGATAATGAAGATGGTAGGACTGAGGTCTTATTAAATATTCCAGGTCAGGGTCTGGCTTTATAACTCCTGTAGAATCAGTCAGAGGACAAAAATGAACGCTTATTAAGAGCCGATTCACTTTTAATTTAGTCATCGCTTCTTACCCTTTGCTTCCCAGTACTACTTTAAAATCTATTTTAAATATATTATTTTAGCTTTTGAATAAAACTAGTACAACAGTCTGCTACAGAAATGGTATTTTCTGTGTAAAAGAAGAACGCCTCATTGTCTCTGAGCTAAAGTTGGAACTGGTGCAGTCGACTCTTTAGAGATGTCTCATGTAAACGATTCCACCTCCTCCCCTTCTTTACTTTCCTCCAACCTCTGCCAACAAGGGTGTAACAATGTCCTTGAAAAACTCCTTGTTTAAAGTGTGTTCTCACATAAAATGAAAATGTTTAAGAAATGATCACATAAGGGAAACACAGACTTTTAAAAATATGTCAGTATTTCCTGATTATCTTTTTTTTGGTGGGGAGGTCAAGCCATTCAATTTGACGCCTAATGAATAAAATGCCCACATTGCAAGAAATGGGATAATGAATTGTAAAAAGACATAATCAGCAATGACTAAATAATTAAGGGAATTGAAATGCAGAGTCATCTGGGAATGCATTAATAATAGCATGATTTGTTCCATATGCTAAAGAATTCTGTTTTTAGAAAATCAGTCATCACACATGCTCCATGGCAAAAAAAAAATGTTGACTAATAGGAACTGTAATTAGATATTCTGCTTTTAAACAGCTGAATAAAAGATGAAATCATATAGAAAGTATATTTAGATACAAGTCAGAATGTAAACTGATTATTATTCATAGTGCTACTAATAGAGACTGTAATTTATGCCTCTAGTGGGAATTGTGTTAGGCAATTAAGAAAGGGAGTCACACTTGACTTCCCTTTATGCATTTACATTTGTGTATTTTCCTATATTATACCAGTGACACCTTTTTACTCATCTTCACCTGTTTACTCATCTTCACCTTGTGTATTTTCCTATATTATACCAGTGACACCTGTTTACTCATCTTCCGCCAACATGACTATCAGAGAGTCATGTCTTGATGTAGTATAGAGTGAGCGTTTGAGCATTCTCACACCCTGGGTGTCTTGCTGGGCATTGCCGGCATGTGACTATGCCTTCTAATGGTTCACCTTCAAAGATTTCTGAAGGTCACTGGGAAGAAAACAGACAGCAGAGAGGAGATGAACGGGAGAGAGAGTGAGTGATGGTACCTGATTTTCTCGGAGCAGCTGTGGCCATCGAGATTGGCCACATTTCAGTAATCATCAGAGTGTCTCTTTGGTTAGGACACAGTAGCAGAAGGTAAGAATCAGGACACATCTGTGAGGTCCAGAGTAGAATGGGTGAAGTTCTGGTTTGGGATTCTCCATGAGGACGATGCAGCCTTTTGGCAAACACAAGTGAAGTGTTTTAACCCAACTACCTGACTCCTCTGAATATCTGTTTTTATGTACATCTTTAGCAAGTACACATAAGGCTACAGCCGTCGTAGGGCTGTATCCCTCCACGAATACAACATAAAACAAGCAACCTCTTCTGACCGTGGACGAGGGTGGGCGCTTCGTTGTGTTGTTCCCCAACAGTGGCTCCGTCTGGGTCATCAGTTCTTCCCGCCACCCAGGCATTCTGTCCCAGACCACAGCTATGGGGCAGGGTAAGCACTGACCTGGCAGGGAGAGACTCTGCTTCCTTTCCTCAGCTCGGGGAGGGGCAGGCTTCATATTCTTTAAGTCTTTGAATAACTTGACATCTGTGTTTCCTTTCATGGAATGAAAACACAATGTCATTTCTTCTTTTGGCATTATCTGTTGATATGGCATGTATTGTAGGGTTATTGCCATTTGGGCAGTGGAAAGAGGACTGGACTGGAAGCTTAAAAGCCTGGGCTTGAATTTGCTATTTTTGTGGCCTTAAAATCTCTCTGTGCCTCTGTTTACTCATCTATAAATCGGACATCATAATAGTTTCCTTTCTGTCTTACGAAGCAGTGACGAGGGTCTGATTGGAAGGATATAGGCCAGAGGGCTTTGCACATTATGAATCATGCTGTAAATGTCAGGGTTGTATTGGGTAGTAGTTAATATGTTATGTATCTACAGCCTTCTTTAGACACAAAGTCCTCGAGGCCACAGACAGTCTTGCACAGGTCCCCAGGCTCACCCATAGAATTCACTACCCTTCCTTGGTCTCAACAGATGATCCCTCAGACATACACAGAGGTAGGCAGGAAAGGATTCCCTAAAGATCAGCAAGCTCTAATCCCCAGAACCTGTGAATATGCTGGGTTAGGTGGCAAAGGGGAATTAAAGTGGCAAATGGAATCGAGGCTGCAAATCAGCTTGCCTTGAGATGAGAGGCTGTCCCGGGTAATCTAGGAGGGTCCAGTGTAATTACAGCAAAGAGGGACCCAGGGAAGGGACAAGTGAGGGATGCTTGCCTGGCATTGCTGGGTTTGGAGATGGAGGACTGGAACCACAAGCCAAGGAATATGAGTGGCCCCTAGAAACTGCCAGGGGCAAGGACAGATTCTCCCTTACAGCTTCCCGAAAGGAACGCAGCCCTGCCCACACCATAGTTTTAGCCCATATCCAGTTTCTAAACAACAGACTATGGGGACAATAAACGTGTGTTGTTTTAAGCCACTAAGTTTGTGATGATTTGTTACAATAGTAATAGAAAATCAGCACACACACATTTTTGATTAAAGAGACTAGACAAGGTTTGTTTTTTTTTTTCAGTTGCTACTTTAAAGATACCCAAAAGCCAGGACTGCACATGACCACAATTACCTGGAGAATTTAATAGCGTAATGCATCCACTTGTACCTGGTTTGCCCAGGTATTTGAACTAATCATCTGCTTTACTTTAGCTTTATTTCTTGGCTTAAAAGTGTATTGCTTGGTGCCTAGTGGGTATTCCTTAAATACTTGTTGACTGCCTGACAGTGTAAGCATGTAATTCTTTCCTAGATGAGGAAACAGGTCTGATGAGGTTAGGGCGGCCAGGGATAAGAAGAGGAAGGAACTAGCACCCAGGAGAAGGCTCAGCTGAATTGAGTAGTCTTCACCTGTAATCCCCTGCCTTTTGCACAACACATTCCACTTCTGATTGGCATCAAATCATTGTGCCACTGTCTTTTTGCTCATCTCATTTAGGCTGTTTTACAGGTGCTAATGTTGATTGAAGCCCCAGAGGATCCTAAGTAAAAATCACTGGCCAATCAGCCTACTGGGAAAATCTCCAAAGTCCTCAGGGCGTGGAGCTGGTCTTAATACATATTATTGATCACATACTATGTCCAGCACACGTGCTGAAGGTTGAACTAGGGACAAGACAGACCCATTTCCCCAAGGTTTTCATAAAACTGAGAGTCATTTGCCCCATAAACTAGCCATTATTACCTACTGAATAAACTGCTCTCTTTGGCATAAAATGCTTTTCATAAAAATCTAATAAGTGGTCCTCTACTAAAGGAGTTAATCATTCCATATAACGGGGATTAAAATGGTTACAGAAAATAATGGAAGCATGTGCGTTAACGAGTCTTCACATCAGCCTGACATGCCACTTCTCAGGAAAGGTATCATTGGTTTGGGTTAGTTGGTTTGCTTTCTTGTGGGGTGTTACCTCCCCACCATGTACCCCCAAGCCCCGGCACTGAATTCCAGCAATCCCAGATCAAATCCCACAGCTGGTAAACAGTGACAGCCAAGTGAAGCCAAGGCGGGCGCTGGCTTTGTAGACAGGCCTGGTTTTGAATCCTAGCTGGACCACTTCGTAGATGAGTGATGCCAGGCAAATCACTTAATCTCATGGAGATTGTTTTCAGCTTCTATCAAATGGGTGTGAAGTCCTAGGAGGATGAACTAAGATTATGCGTGTAAAGCCCGCAGCTTGGGTGGCCTGCCCCCTTCCCACCCACCGGAGCCACAGGTCTCAGGAGAGAGGATCCCGGGCCTGGGCGTTTCCCTGCGGGCTGAATGCCTCACCAGCTGCCCTTGTTTCTGGGCAGAGCGTCCTGCTGTCACTTTCCTTTGCCGCCAGACCTTTCCTCCCGGGTCCCAGGACATACCTTAGAACTCCTTTCATATTCCAGAGGAAAAAAATTAAAAATTGTCCAGAACACCAGTATGGGCCCTTGAACTTCATTCTCTTTCCCCTTAAAACACACACAAGACCTCCTCTTCCAGGTTCTCTCACCTTTTGTCTGTGAATTCCAGTGCTTTGATTCATTACCTTTGCGCTCTGTTCTGTTGAGTTCTCCTGCCCAGGGAATGAACTTGTGAGCTCAAAATGGAAACAGAAAAACTCCCTTTCCCTGTGGCTGCCGCATCGCTGAGAAGTCATTAAGTAAATTCAGGGTTTTTAATGCACTAACAAAAACACATGATTGTTTAACGGAGTATATTATGGAAAATGGTAGCGTTAATAGTCTCCGTGGAGTTCTAGTTGGGAAAAAGTACATTATAGCACTGCCAAGGCAGGGGGCTGTTTTTGTATGTGAAAATAAGTTACTGACATTGTACATCATTTTTATATCTTGTTGCTAGGCAACACATAAGCATGTGGTTATTTCAAATGTGTCTGCTTTCTTGCTTAAAAAAAAAAGAGTCTCTTCTTAATTCTGTTGTATTAGCTTGCTTATTGATTCTGTGGTCTTTCCTGAGTGTATTGATTGAGGTTCATCCATTAGCTGGGGGGCAGGTGGGGTGGGTTTGTGTTTATAGCTAGAATATATGCATTAGTACTAATCGTTCGTTTTCTTGTTCATCACTCTCTGTTTTCATACAGAGACAGTAGAGTTCTGGTCCCCTGGAATGCAATATCCAAAGGACCAGAGCAAGATATGGGCGGAGTCGCTGGTGAATCAAATGAGCAATTAAGCATTTTTTTAGAAAAGGCTCTCCATCACCCATGGCCCTGACACCCCAGAATATTTCTTTGTTTTCTTTTTCCTGAAAGTGCTATTCTTTTGTTTCTACCCCCTGATTGATTTGTCCTTGTTCTTACTATCGCTTCACATCTTCAGCTACTTCCATTTCTCTAAAGAAAACTCTGCCGTGGTGTTTATACAAGGCAGGAAGAGTGAGGAAATGTGATTTATAAATTCCCATGAAGTAGTAGTGCAAGTTCTCTGGACCTCCCTCTCACCCGCCCTTCCCAGGTTCTAGGGTCCTCCTGCTAAGAGGTGGCAGATGAATAGGTTCTTTGGACCTCGGCTGCAGCAGCAGGACCAGGGCTCAGTGGCAGGAAGGCCTGTCTGCCGCTGAGAACCAGAAACCCAGCTGGTCTCTCGGGGCTGTGGCGCTCCCAGGAAGAGCAGAATCTGGTGCGGTGGTGGCGGTTCAGGGGCTGAGCACGGTCCTTGCAGAGTCCATCCCAGGCCCGAGGTTCTGTGAGTTTGTGGACCTCAAGAGCCACGGGACCAGGGTTCCCCCCATATGCCTGTCTGTTTTTCTCTGGCCTGTCTGATGCTCCATCTGCTTCCATCAGTGACCCAACTTCCTCATGTCTGAGGTGACAGCCAGCTAATTTGGTGATCCAAATTTGTGTTCATGGGGACAAGTTCACTCCATACACGTGTTAACAGCTGCCTTCCACTGGTGCTTATTGATCTCTGCAAGGAATAGCTGTGCTGGTGCTCGTGATGCCATACAAACCAAGCAAGGGTTGTGTGTGGGGTAGGCTGAGTTTCACATCACCCTTTTCCAACCATCTCCTTCCTTCTCCAAAATCTCAGCTGAGTTTTGAGCTTTCAAGCACGGCTTTCATAAATTCCTAAAGACCTGATAGGCACGATGATAGACCATGAGGTTTCCATGTACTACTGCTTTACATAAATGTGTATCTTTATTCAAAAATGACGACAGTCTATTGGGGAAAAAAGGCCACAAATATATTATAGCACTGATTATAAGAATCACTCATGTAAGGATTCAGTATTCAACACTAAGGGCTTGCTGTCTGGCAGACGGTGTGCTGGGCTCCAGCCTACCAAGTCATTTCCCAAAGAGGAAGCATGAGGAGTAATGCTGATGGAGTTTTATCTGGGAGGAGGGACGGCTGTGTAGAGGGGATGAGGCTCCTGAGACTAGGGGGTCGGCTATTTCAGGTTCCGAGACCTTGAGTCATTCTAAGTCACTTGCCCCATGATATGAAGTCCAGCTGGGACTTTCTCACAAGTTGGGGTGGTCACCCAGAGAAAAGGAAGAGAGAGCTGTATGCCTGGTGCAGTGAATACACTTAGTCCAGCGGTTGCCCTCTTCCTCCGTGTGCCTCAGCACTTGACATGTGCTCCCATCCCAGGGCTTAGATGTGCATTGTTTGGCTTCTTTATGTGTCTGCCTCGTTCCTGGAACATGAACCCCACAAAGGAAGAGGCAGTTTCCTGCTCTTGGTTGTATGTTCCATACCCAGCATGTGGCTTCCCATATAGCAAGCAGAAGCTCAGTCAATTCTGATGGGAGTCATTCATGAATGAATTGAAAATTGACCTACTGCAGGTCAATCCCCAGGACGATTAGTGCCGGAACAGTCTGCCAAAGCTGGGCTACCCTGGAACCAGGCTGGTGGGATCTGGCTGACACAGGCCTTATTTATCTCAGCTGATCCAATGCATAATATCCAGGGTTAGTCTGGGTTTATTATAACTCTTCTGCTATTTTTTTCTGCCATCTCTATGAGCTATATTCTTCTGTTTTGGGTGTGTTTGTCTATTTGAGGGTTATTTTTCCCAAGAATAAGTTGTCATTTGAGAATAATCTTTATGAATTTTAGCATGTTAAACTTGAGTTTTGAAAGATTTGCTGGTTATGCGTATTGTCAAGAGACATATATTCTGTTCTAGTGAAATGGGCAGTTAAGTGTTCTTTCAGTGTGTGTGCTTAGTGTAGAGAGGATTCCTTCAGGCATTCATTGCATGTGGGAAATACTTCATGCATAGAGTGGGTGCTCTCCTGGAACTTATTCTCCGGAAGAAGCAGACACGTACGTAATTGTAAGATAATGTGGCAAGTGCTATATTCTTAAGGATGGATAAGTGATACGGGAATGGAGAGGCATAGAGATGTCCTGCACAGAGAATCATCAGCTGATCTCTGGATTCAAGTGAGAAAAATAAGGAATTGATGATGATTTGGAAAGTGAGTATTAGTTACTCAGACAGAAATCATAATGACTTCTTAGACCAAAAAACAAAAGTTTTCTAATGTTACTAAGCCCATATCTCTCTGTGTTTTATTTATCAGCTTATATGTCTGTCTGAATAACATAAGGCTGGAAAACACATCTGATGTCATTTTTCATCTCCAGCATCTAGCACAGTTGAACTATTATAACTGTACCACTGATTTAATACACTTCTAACTCTTTACATTTTTCTTTACTCTTTACATTGAAATTAAATGCATGGAAGCGTTTTTTTCTCCTTATGAAGCAGATATGTAGTCAATGCTCAACATTTATTTTTAAAACCACCATTATGCCTTTGAGACCAAGCACAGACTTTTTTTGGCTTCTGCTTGCTATATGGGAAGCCACATGCTGGGTGTGGGACATACAACCAAGAGTCGGAAGCTCAGTTTCCTGGATTCACCAAAACACCAGCTGCATAATGGCTTTTCAAACAAGTCATAACTGCATATCAGTTGCAGTCAATATCATTAAGAAAACTTTTAATATATGTGTGGAATAATAGATTAATTAATATTAATTAATTACGGCTGCCTTTTGCCTCTTTCTCCTGCATACAGATGCTGAGTTCTTGAGGGATTTTATATTTTAATAACATAAAGATTCATTAAAGTATTTAAGGGCATTTAATATTTTGATTGAATAGCTGGTTTAATGCATCTTTTTTTTTTTTTTTTTGCATGGGCAGACACAAGAATCGAACCAGGGTCTCCGGCATGGCAGGTGAAAACTCTGCCTGCTGAGCCACCGGGGCCTGCCCTGGTGTACTGGATCTTAAATTATGTTTTCCATCAAAATGATTTTTAAAAGGCCTAAGCAGTGAACTTCGAAAGTTGTCTATTTATACATGTATTATTCATTTTAAAAAATAATTTCCATAACTTTTAAAAACTTGGTAATTACATGTCTTAATTATGTAATTACACATTCTAAATTATGTCGTTAAATCCGATTACAGTAATTATGTAATTATATGATAATTGTTACATAATACACATGTAAAAACCTGCATAAGTATATATTTAACAAAGAAAATAGTTCAGAGGGAGGTGGTTATGGGGAGCGTAGTAAAAGGATTGACTTACAGAGAATTAAGGAACTTGGTTTAATTAATGACTTAAATGATATCGAGTGCTTGCATACAGTACTATACCCGTGCTAATGCTACAGCATTTGTGTTCACAGTTTCTGCTCACGCTTTCTGGTCAGAGGTCCATAATGAGCTGAGGAGCCAGAATTCAGGGGTCTGAGTAAGAATGTGAGTCCTTCACTAGATGTTAAGCTAGTGGAGTTGTCTCTTTTTAACAGAGCCTGCCCTTCTGTCCAGGTTTTCCTGAATGAAATAGGAAGTGCCATTTTTCTGCTTCTGTGCAGGAACTCCCCAGTCCTTCCAGCATGGGGGCATCTGCAAGGACCTCCTCGCACCAGACCCATCCTTGCCACGCTTAGGGGTCCGCCCCCCCCCCCTTTCCTATTGGCACCACTAGTGGCTCCACTTAAATGGCTCTGACAATATCCACAATCGCTGAAATCCATTACATTGAAGACCATGTTCATGAAAATATGAGAAGATAGCACGTAGCACATCTAAATGAAGTTCAGAGAAGAACATCAACTGATAAAACTATCAGAAGTGATTGAAGTTGATATACTTCAAAATTTGGGATACCTTTCTCAGAATTGTTTAGCCAATCTTGATGAAAGAGTCATTGCTGGGATCTTTCAAAAAGTATTACATGTATGAGGTCTCAATGGCATAGTCAGGAGGAAATAGATAATGTTATTTTTGCTTTTCTTTTTTTAACAGCTTACTTGATATATAGTAAATTGCATATTTAAATTGACAGCTGGATGAGTTTTGACATATGTATGTAACTGTGAAATCAACCCCAAACTTCTCTAATTTTTCTCATACCTCTTTGCAATTCCACTCTCCTCCCTTCTCCACATGACCCACCCATTCCCAGGCATCACGGATCTGCTTTCTCTCACCAGAGATTAGCTCACACTTTTTAGAGTTTTGTTTAAATAGAATCACACACTATGCACTTTTTCTCATCTGGCGTCTTTTACTCAGCCTGATTATTTGGAAATTCATCTATGTTATTATATGTGCCAGTAGTCATTCCTTTTTATTGTTCAGCAGTATTCCCTTGTATGGATATTCTACAGCTTGCTCATCCATTCACCTGTGATCACAATCCATTCATTTGGGTTGTTTCCATATTTTTGACAATTGCAAATAAAGCTGCCACGAACATTCATGCACAGTCTTTTATGGGCATGTGCTTACTTTTCTCTGGAATAAACACCCAGGAGTAGAATATGTGGATCAAATGGTAGGAGTATATTTTACTTTTTCACAAACCTACCAAATTTTTTTCCAAAGTGCTTGAACCATTTTAAATTCCCACCAGCCTTGTCTGAACTTTCCAGGGCCTCCACATCCTTGCCTACACTTGATATGGTTAGTCTTTTAAAATTCTAGACATACTAATAGACATGTAGTGGTAGCTCATTATGGCTTTAATTTGAGTTTCCTTAATGACTAAATATGTTGAGTATCTTTTTATGCACTTATTTGGTATGCACATATCTTCCTTGGTGAAGTGTCTATTGGTGATTGAATCACATTCTTCACAAAAGGCATATCAAGTCTTGAACCCCAGTCCTGTGGGTGGGAACCCATTTGTAAACCAGATCTTTGGAGATCTTTTTAGTTAAGGTGTGACCACATGGAATGAGGGTGGGCCTTAATTCAATATGGCTGAAGTCCTTATGTGCAAAGAAAATTGGGCGCAGAAATAAAAACCAGACGGATGCAAGGAGACAGATTGCCATGGATGGAAGATTTCCAGAAAGCCATCACCAGAATGCTATAGACTTACAAGTCCTTTGCAAATATTTTTTCCCAATGTGTGGTTTATCATTACGTTCTCCTAACAGTGTCTTTCTAAGTTAATTTTTTTATTTTAATTTCAGTGACATTCAATTTGTCAGTTTTTTGTTTTCTGGATTGTGTTTTTGGAATTGTAAGTAAGAAATTTTTGCCTAAGCCAAGGGCAGTCTTTCAGCTTTTGGATGTCTAAAAATGTCCATATTTTATCTTAGATTTTGGAAGATTTTATTTTTGATAGCTATATATTTCTGGGTTGATGTTATTTTCATTCAGTATTTTTAAAGATGTTGCTCTACCATCTTCTCACATGCGTCGTTTCAGACAAGAAATCTGTTGTAATCTTTTATCATCATTCCTTTCTATTCTGCCCCCCATATATTCTCCTTATCACTGGTTTTGAGAAATTTGGTAACACTGTGTCTTTCCATAGTTTTCTTCATATGCCTGCTGCTTGGAATTCATTGACCTCCTTGGATCTGTGGATTTATAATTTTCACCAAATTTGAAAGTTTTTCTTTCATTATTCTTTCAAACATACTTTCTGGCCCCTGTTTTCCTGAAATACACGAGTTGTCCCATAGTTCACCAATGCTCTTTTAATTATTTTTTCTCTCTCTATTGCATTTTGTATAGTTTCTATTGCTCTGACTTAAGTTCACTAATCTTCTCTTCTGAGATATCTAATCTGCCATTAATGGTGTTCAGTGTATATTTTCATTTCATACATTGTAGTTTTCATATATAGAAGTTTGATTTGGTTCTCTTTTTAATATTCAGTGTCTCTACTTTTTGGATATATAGAATACAGCTATAATAACTATCTTAATATCCTTGTCTGCTAATTCTGACATCTGCTTCAGTTTTGGGTTGGTTTTGATGAAATGTTCTCCTTATTATGGGTCACGTTTTCTGCTTCCTTGCATGCTTGGTAATCTTTAATTGGATGCCAAACAGTGTGAATTTCACCTTTTTATATTTCTGTGAATCGTAATGAGCTTTTTTCTGTGGTGTGATTAAGTTCTTTAGAAGCAGTTTGCTCCTTCCAGGTCTTGCTTTTACAATTTCTTAGATAAGAAGATAGCAGCATTGAGTCTAGGTATAATTATTCCCCATCTCTGAGCCGAGAGATGCTTTTGAGTGTTCTATCAAATGCCCTGTTAATAGTAAGGATTTCCAGTCACTTTATATAGATCTGATAGTTTTCCCTCTTACCCTTTCAGATGGTTCTTTCCCTACTATCAGGTTGTTTCCTCCCAAACATGTGCTACCCAAGACTCTGCTAGCACACAAGGGGAAACCTTATGTAGATCTCCAGGACTCTCTTTCTTTCTGACTGTGCATCAGTCTCCTCCCTGGTACTTTGTACTGCAGACTGTAGTTGACTTGTTTTCCCCAGACTCTCAGCTCAGGGAGTCCACTGAGCTTCAGCTGCCTTCACCTTCCCTGTCCCATGGCCTGGGAGTGCTCTCAATGTAGTAAGCAGGAGTGATAGTAGAGCTGACCACATTTGTTTTTCATCTCACAGGAGTCACTGTTCTTGGTTGCCTGATGCCCAGTGTCTTGACAGCCTCAGTTTCATGTGTTTTACCTGGGTTAGGTTTTTTGTTTGTTTTATTTTGTTGTTGTTGTTGTTGTTGTTGTTATTTCAGATATGATCGTATATCCATTCCCTGTTGCTCTCCATTTACCTGAAGTAAAATCCTAAATGGGAAGTTTTTAAATTAAAAAAAATATTTTCTTTAAAGGAAATACAAATTCATGACACAACATTTATATTATAGAGCTTTATTTCAAATTATACATCATGAACGCAATGTGTTAATATATATCTGTTGCAGTGGGTACCACTATAGTGGGATAGTAAATGTAGTTCAGTGGGAAAATTACAGGTAGGTTGCCAGCATTGAATACCAGAAGGTTTTGACAAGTTTGCTTAGACCACAAAATATGGAGAACTTCTATACTGAGATTTTAAGATTTAAAATTCTGATTTTGTGAGTAGCTTTTTACTTTGGTTGAGAATCTAAGAATAAGAAGCCAGAGGACTTGGGTTAAGAGGCCTTTGGGCTTCTTGAGCTTTGAAGGCAGGTATCAGATAAGACTGTAGGTTTTGAAACAGTCTCCTAAGTTGCCTCTATCTCATATCCTTTATCTACTTTTCATAAATATTGCTTCTGCACTAATTTTTCTGAAAGATATCTCAGATTTTGCTTACTTCCTCTAAAATCTAGCCTGTACTAGGAGAGAATATGTAAAAAATAATAATGGTACACAAAGAGAAACTTAAAAACTACTGGAGAGAAAAAGGAAACCCTACACATAGGAGAACAAACTTGAAACATGACTACAGACTTATTGTCAGAAACAATTCAAATAAGAACATAATGGGATGGCATATTTAGGGGTTGTAAAAAAATATGTCAACCCAGAAATCTATATACAACAAAAATATCTCTCAAAAATAAGACAAAATAAAGACTTTTCAAAATAAACAAAATGTGGGAGATTGCATTGCCAAAAAGTTGTGCTAAAGAAATATTTAAAGGAAGTCCTTCATTCTTAAGGAAAATAATGCCAGATGGAGTCTTGGAGCTATAGAAAAGAATAAAGAGCTCCATAAATGGTATATAAATTATTGAATGTAAAATAGTTTTTCTTTTTCTTAGTTTTATTTCAAAGATAACTGGAAATGTAAAACAAAAAGATATCAAATTACTGAGGGATTAATGGCATGTGTAAAAGTAAAACGAATGATGACAATAAGAAAGGACTTAAGGTGAAACAGAGTTAGCTGTTATAAAGTTCTTACATTATAAGCGTGAAATGATATTACTTAATAGTAAGACTGTGATAAAATAAAAATGCATATTGCAAACCCAAGAGCAGTCACTTAAAAATTAAAGAGTAAGCCAATAATAGAGAAAGAATAAAATTCAGAAAAGATTCCATTAATATAAAAGAAGGAACGTGAAAAGGAACAAAGAACGGACAAGACAAATAGAAAACAACTATCAATATGGTAGACTTAAACCAACCATATTAATAATTATGTTAAATATAAATGATCTAAACACTCTTATTAAAATGCAAAAATCATTAGAGTGGGTATAATAAAAGCAGACATCAACTATGTGCTATCTTTAAGAAGCCTACTTCAAATATAAATAAAGAGATAAAGTAAAAGGGTGAAAAATATATGTAAATATTAACCTAAAGAAAGGTAGAGGGGCTGTATTAGTATCAGAGTAGAATTCAGGACAAATAATGTTACCAGAGATGTAGAGATACATTTTGCAATAACCAAATGATCAAATAATCAAAATTACATAACAATCCTAAGTATGTAAATATCTAATAAATGAGCTTTATATCACATGAAACAGAAAGTACTAGAACTACTAGGAGAATTAAGCAAATTCATGATTTGAATTGGAGACATCAACACTTCTCTCTTCTTGTGTGATAGAACAAGTAGACAAAATCAATAGGACCTTAGACGGCCTTGAAACACTGTCTGTATATAGTGTTTTACACACTATAACCTAATTGACAGGACACCCAATAGTTCTGCATTAAATAGTTCTGTTAGTTTATTGGACACTACACCCAACAGTTGTTACCCAGTAGTTTTTGTATGTACACATGTAGTATTTGGTAAAATAGACCATATTCTGCACCATAAAACAGGTCTCAATAAATTTTGAGAGTGAAATAATATAAAATATGTTCTGTGACCACAACAGAATTAACTTAAAAATCAAATGCATAAATATATATGGAAAATCCCCATATGTTGGGAAATTAAACAACACATTTCTAAATAACTCACAGATCAAGAAATCACAAGAGAAATTAGAATACTATATTGTACCCAATGAAGATATAACATATAAAAATCTGTGGAATGAAGTGCCACAGCAGAGCTTCGAGGAAATTGTTTTAAATGTTTATATTAATTAGATAAGGAGAAAGACTGAAAATCAGATACCTAAGTTTCCACTTTAAAAATCTAAAGACATTAATGAAGTAGAAGGAAGAAAGTAATAATGATAAGAGCAGAGCTCATTGAAATAGAAAATGGACAAGGATTTTCACTATGAAAATGTATTAAATCTAAGCTGGTCTTTAAAATGATCAATAAGATTAATAACATTCTAAGTGCACTAATCAAGAGAGACTGCATCAGCAATGTACAAACTATATCAGCAATTAAAGAGGGAATATCACAACAAATCCTACAGATGTCAGAAGAATAAGGGGCTTCTAAGAAATTTTATGCCAATCATTGAACAACCAGAAGAAATGTATGCATTTATTTAAAGATTAAAATGACCAAATCTGACCTCCGTCCCTGGAAAAAAAAAAAAAAAGAAAGAAAATCTGCATATCTATTTGTGTTAAAGAAATTGAATTTGTAAATCCCCAAAGAACGCTTGGGCTCAGATGGGCTTCACTGATAAATTTTGCTGATCAGTTAAAGAAGAAATAATATTAATTATGTACAAAATTATTCAGAAAACAAGAGGATATACTTCCCAAATACTTTTATGAGGCAAGCATTAGTCTGATATCAGAACTAAACAAAGAAGACTAAAAACTAGTATCCTTCATTTACATAGATACAAAAATCTTTCCCAAGATTTTAGCAAATCGGATCCAGAAATACACAAGAAGGGTCAAATTATAACCAAATAGAAAGCATCCCAGTGTTTTGCTTTGCTGAAGCTGCTGGACTACAATATACCACAAATGGGTTGGCTTTTACATTGGGGATTTACTAGCTTACAGTTTACATAATAATCTTAAATCCATGAAAATGTCCAAATTAAGGCATCCACCGGGTGATACCTTCTCTGAAGAAAGCCTCCAGCATCTGGGACACCCTCTGTTGCACGGGTAGGCACATGGCCAGCATCTGACTACCTTGTCTCCCAGGTTTTGTTGCTTTCAGCTTCTGACTTTAGTGGCGTCCTCTCTCATCTTCTGTGGGTGTATCCTTGTCTCCCAGCTTCACTGAGGCTTCTCTGAGCTCTTTGGCTTTTTCTGGGTGTTCTTTAACCTCTTATAAAGGATTCCAGTAGGGAATTAAGACCCACCCTGAATCAGGTGGGTCAATCTCAACTGAAACAACCTAATCAGAAGGTCCCACCCACAACAGGTCTGCACCCACAGGAACGGATTAAAAGAACATGGCCTTTTCTGGGGTGTATAACTACTTCCAACCAGGTATTCAAGGAAGGTTTAACTAACAAAAATCAATCAATATAATGTTACTTCATATTAATAGAATAAAAGAAAAACATACGATCATTGCAGTAGATGCAGAAAAGGGATTTGAGAACACTGAATAGATACTGACTTTCATCAAATTTCATTGGGAATATAAGGAAACTTATATTGGATAAAGGGCATCTACCAAGAAAACCTAGGGTAACATTATATTTACTGCTAAAAGGACAAAATGCTCTCCTTCTATGATAATGAGGAAGGCAAGGATGTTCACTCTTGCCAATTTCTATATACAAGCAGTGGCCAATCCAAAAATACTCCATTCACGATGATGTCAGAAATGTAATATACTTATTGGTGGATTCAACAAAATACTTTCAAGAATTATATCCTGAAAACTTGAAAATATTACTGAGGGAAATTAAAGAAAATCTAAACAAATGGAGATATTCTGTGATGCTGAGGAAAGCAGACTCTGAAGGAAAATTAAGAGCACGGGTGGAAGAGGGTCTAGTAAAAGACCCACAGATGTATGATTGACTGATTTTAACATATTTCCCAAGGTAATTTAATGGGCCAAAAAAATACTGTTTTTAGGCAATGGTACTAAAATATTTGGATAGCCATATGAAAAAGCAGTACCCTTAACTCTTTTGTGTCCATTTCAAGGCAATCCCTGATGTGCTTTCAGTCACTGATGATTAGTTTTGCCAGTGTTAAAATATCACAGATGTGGAATCAAACAATATGTACTCTTTGTGGCTTCTTTCAATCACCAGAATGTTTCTGAGATTCGTCTGTGTTTTGCATATTTTAAATGCTTTGAAAATCTCATCTGTGTTTTGCACATTTCTTGCTGAATAATATTCCATCGAATGGTTATATTCAGTGTAGTTTGAATATTGTAGTTTGTTTGTCCATTAATCACTTGTCAGTAGATATTTGCACTTCCAATATTAGCCATTATAAATAAAGCTGCTATAGTGGACAAGTCTTTGTGTGTGCAAATGTTTTTATTTATCTTAGGTAAATAAATACCTAAGAGCAGAATTGCTGAGTTGTATGTTTATCGTGGTTTCTCAACCTCAGCACTCTTAGCATTTTGAGCCAGGTCAGGAATTGTCCTGAGCCCTGCAGTGTATTTAGCAGCCCTCCATCCACCAGCTGCCAGTAGCACCTGTCAGTTATAACAACCAAAAATGTCTCCAACATTTCCTCAGTTGAGAACCACATTGAATTCTGTGACCACTTAGGGGATATTGATAAGAAGGAAACAGTCTTCCGTAAAGGAAGGATTTTATCCTCAGATGCACAAATACTTGATAGAGAAGAAAATCTTAGCTTTCCCATTCATTCACAGAAGGTTCTATTTAGGGTATTTCATTCAAAAATTACAAAACATTGGGTCTAATGTGTCTAGATGCTGGAAAGCATATGTAGTTTTGATAGGAAATTTGGGATGGTTTTTTTTTTGGTGGTACATTAGACACTATAATTTCTACATTTACCTATTTATTTTATTTTAGTAATATTTTAGGCAGTTCTTATGGCACCTCATTTACTGATGTGTAAATGAAGAATAGATTGATGTTGCCGCATTTTCCCCATGTCTGTGCTGAACATTCATTTTTGGACAAGAAACATGAGCTTGCAGTATTTCCTAAGGCAGCTTGGTAAATGCTTGAGTAGTCATTTTGCTGGAAGGATTTATCACAGGCAAGAGAGTGTTTTCTGATGAGCAATCACTTTGAGTTTATTTTTGCGTGAGCTGCCACCCTGGATCTAATTTTAGGTCTCATCACCATCCATGTCTACTTAATTTTGACTGGATCCACTTTCCTTTCAATGTTGAAATTAGTTGAATGATTCTGTAATTTGCTTTAGAATGCAAAGAAGATCATTTTGTAGCTATCTTTTAATTTGCAGGGCTTGTACTTCTTCTACTGATGTTTATTTTTCCTGACAAGCCCTAAAAAGTGTGGAAAGGACTTGATGTTGTCATTTCTTTACAGAAGCAGCATCAGAGTCTTTGACCAATACTTCTTCCAACTTCTTCCTCATGTGACCCGTTCCAAAGGCTGGGGTGGCCAGCATTTCCAGAATGGGAAATCTTGCTTGATGCTGGAGGGAAGGAGAACCCATGCTAGCCCCAGCTGGTACCCAGAGAGACATGGGAGAAGTTCAGAGAGAGAGGGCAGGCATTTGGTCCTTCCAATCATACTTTTTTCTAGAAAAGAAAGCAGTGACAGTAGATTGAGCCCTAAAGAACTTCTGTTACAGCTATTAATGCCATGCTTTGTGCTAAAAAGCCTTTTGTATATGTTACTAGTTTTATTCTCATAACAGCTCTAGGAGACAGCTATTCTAACCCTATTATAACCCCCTTAGGAGGAAACAGACCCAGAGGGTGGCTAGCCCAAGTTCGCAGAGCTAGTACATAAAAGAGCAAATTCAAATTAAAGCTCGTACTAAAATCTAGGACTTTTTCCTGCTCTAACCAAAACTGTCTCTGCCCAAATTTGAAATCCAGCCTAATGGTCTCAATCAGAAATGTTTAGACTTTCATACCAGCAGTCCCGTCTCTGATCTCTTCAAGATACCTATTATGGGAACTAATACTTGGTTGGCTAAATGATATGCTTTGAAACAGACATTTAGACCTGTTTATGACAAGGGGTCAAGGAGGAGCTAGTCAGGAGGCAGCACTCTGCCTTATTACCGTGAGAAATTCTTAGAAAGCAAGGTGTGACACTTTCCCCTGCACCCTGGAGGTGCTCACTGTTGAATGATGTTGAAACGTGGGATTTCAGCTATGCGGAGAAGGCAACTCCCAGAGAATGCCTAGACAATCCTTTGAGCTTGTTGTCCGCCTTCTGTGCTTGAGCTGGCATGTGCTGGCCTCTGATTTAAAGAGTCCAGTTTGCTGGCAGTTTGCTAGCAGCGACCCAGTGACGCACGGCTGGCTCGGTCAGGGTGACGGGGTATGAGCATACAGCCACGGCCTCCTATTGCCATCTGTGATTTAAAGCAAAATCTTTGAGAGAAGTATAACTGCCTGAATTACAGCTCTTTTATATGGTTTTAAATGAGAATGGAAAGGCCAAGGGCATTTTTTCCCATTTAATACTGTTAAATCCATCATTAAATCTCTCGCTGAACACGGGCTGATTTTAATGATGCCCTCAAGTATGGACCATGATGCTTGACTGTGTTAATATTGTTGTATATATAGATATACAATAAATAACGCTCAGCTAAGATGTATGAGAAGCGTTCTATGCGTATCAATAAAGAGAGTCGTACTAATGAGACCAAGTGTCAGAAACAGATGGCATTCGGAAAATCCAGCCACTGGAGCTAAAATACGGCAGAGGACGCAGCTCTTTGGCACATCAAATCTATCACTAAAACCAGCCTGCGTGCTCTAGATATTTTACTGTAAGTTGGTGTAAAAGGATTAATTTGAAGTTATAGCTTATTTCTTACTGTCTTACTTTATAGCACTTATGGCATCAAAACCACAAATGCCTGTCTGTTCTGTTTTCTGGCCGCCTCTGTGAGTCGAGCGGCACGTGACCCACTGATCCTTACTCGGGGCTGACCCACATGCTCCGGCTTTTTATCTCACGCGACCAGGAAACAGTGTGGAAGATCTTGATTTTTTAGAACATTGCCATTTGGAAGGCCGAGCACCATGTTACCTGATCCCCCGGTGCTGCATCCCTCCATCCACGGCCACATCAGTCTTTAAGTATAGATGTCGCCGTCGTGACCCGCCGTGAGCTGATGGTGGTCCCGCTTGCAGGTCGCCATTTGCGATTGAGGGGACTGGGCCTGCGAGGCCGAAGGGCTCTGCCAGAGTCCCAGCCCCAGCGCGGCAGGGCCAGCCTTGGGACTTCACAGCCTACGCCTCCGGCGCAGTGCCGTTCTTGGCATTTACTCACCATACACTAGGTGAGTAAAATTTTATCCAGGACACTGAGTACGTACTCAGGGGACGTGTGGGATGTATCACATGGGATATGTAAATTCCACAGAGCAATTTTTGCAAAGAACTAGGTTCGTGTTTTCTTCTTAAATAATTTTTTATTTGTATCAAGTCAAACTCCCATAATGCCTCGAGTGTGCAGAAATAGTTGGAGGTTTGCCGAAGAGCTCTGAAATCTCCTAAATATTCAGTCAGTGGAAAAGAGGCCTCAGAAAAGCCCTTCATCTGCACTGTTTTGTAGAACTTTTATTTTAAATGCCTAGCAGAAACCCAAAGTGAAAATAAAAAGGTTCCCTTTTACTATCCTTTTAGAACTTTCTGATGGGATTCAGTTGTTAAAACAGAAAAGGAATAAGGAAAAAGTAGAGTTTTATTCTTTCTGTTAGCCTTCCTATCTTTAGTCATTGTGACCTTTACAGATAATTTTGGGGATTTGGATGTAAGTTTTGAACTAGCACGGGCCTTTTATGGGCACGTAGATGCCGCCTGTGTGCCATTATTTTAGATTTAAAAATGTCTGTTTAATGCAAGTATGGCACTAAGGTGGTGATATGTCATTTCATTACCTGCAGCCTCCATTGCTATAATTCTCTGTCTCTATTTCACACTATTCCTGTGATAGAGGTCTACATAAATTAGAACCTGGAATGACTTAGCTAGAGTTTGATTAGGAGCAGACAAACCAATCCAGGGCTGACCTTGCAGTACCTCTAATACTTCTCCTTTTCTTTCCACCTCTGCTACTTCTCTTGACTGCCAAGACAAAAGGGGGCAATGAAGAAAAAGTGGAATACAAGGGGTCCCAGTATCACTGCTGTGCTCCACTGCTTAACAAAAAATAATTAAGAGTACCTACAGTTAGGACTCCTCCTAGAGATAATTTTAGAGCTGAAGTTAAGGAATGAGGAAACATGCAAATGAGAGTAGTGAGGACACATTTGCAAAGAGGAGATATAATACAACCTTATTATGAATTTTTAAACTCTAATAACTTGAGATGTGCTGGTGATAGAAACAGCCTGTAAATGTAATTTAAAGAGTACGGACTACATTTTAGGACATACATTTGGTATATTCTTGCTTTAGATCCTAAAATAACAAGTGGCTAACAGAATCAAAGCCCACATTTTTCAATAGAAGAAAATTTGTGTTTAAATGCCATATAGAGCTTGTTTCCCACATACCAGTAACCTAAGATTTTTAACTACAGAAGCAGAATATTTTAAAACCGCACAAAGCAGTGTACTAGTCTGGGTTCTCTAGAGAAACAGAACTGATAGGAGATAACTGTACATATTATGAGATTTTTATAAAAATTGTCTCATGCTATCGTGGGGAAGCACAAGTCCATATTCTATAGGGCAGGCTAAAAGCTGGGAACTCCGATAAAGGTTTTCATTGAATTCCCCAGGAGAAGCTGGCTAGCCGAAGTAGAGATGGAAATTCTCTCTTCTGACTGCTGAAATCATCGCTTTTCCTTTTAAACCCTTCAACTGCTGGCTTGGCAACTGGACACCATCCCTAGTCAGGTTGGCACATGAGCCTCAGCAGTTTACATTATTCTGGCATCAAACTAGTAAATCATATATACTAGTAAAATTTGCTGGTATATGCAGTTTTGTTTGCCAGCCCATGTGTGCCTTTGGCCCATCCTCCCTCCGAGTCTGCCTCCTGCTCTGCAGGGATGAATCTCCAGGCTTTGGTCAAGCGTTTGTCCTCATCCCTGCTGGGCTGAAGATCCAGGTCTTGGCCCATCCTTTGCCCCAACCATGCAGTTTTAAAGCTCCAGGCCTAGGCCGATCCTTTGTCCCTAACCCTGCAGGGCTGAAGCTCCGGGCTTTGGCCAGTCCTTTGCCTCCAACCCTGCAGGGCTGAAGACACACACACACACACACACACACACACACACACACAGGGCTGAAGACACACATACACACACACACACCCCTAGGAACCAAAAGAAAAGCCCCCAGACCCTCCGTGGGGGCACCAAGACTCCTGTCCTGCAGAGCTTGCCAGCGTCAGTTTCCGTGCGGGGTGTGGCCCAGAGGACAGCGTCTTTGGCACCGTGGGCTGCTTCTCACCGGCAGACACTGTTTGCAGGTTCTCTGTTCTGGACAGCGTCCGCAGTGGCCCATGCAATTAAATAAACCTCTTGCTAATCATTCAGGCCCAAGCAGCAGCTAAGATAAGCCCAAGGAGGCTACTTGGCTGTTTTCTGTGAACACTGTTAGGGAATGCACGAGTACTTCCAAAATGTGGATTTTTGAGAAAGGAGATCTTGATCAAAGAAAGTTCATATACCTGCTGAAGGTACTGGCAGTGATGCTGTACGACCTGTGAAACGAGAAGTCGGAGCTTAGCTCACAGTGTGTGTATACTCAAAAGCGTTGATGACTGCTTCTCAGCAGGCTTGGGAGACCCTCTTGATCCCCTTACCCTCTCTATCCAGGTCCTTTCATTTACTACGGGAGCAAGAATAGAATATTTTGGAAAAACGACTGGGTTTTTAAGTTGAAGGTGGTCTCGTGACCCTTTGGTCCATTTATTTTGTTTGTTTCTGCCAGTTGCAGCCTCCATAACACACATTATTCCCGGATTCTAGAAAAACAATTAGGCTAAACAAATTATTACAGATGATTTGAACAAAGAGATTGGTTAAGAAAAGAACACATTTTATCAGTGATCTGGCTTTATTTATTTAGACCTTAGGACAAGGTGAGATTGGAGTCAGTCCCCTGACGTTCTTTAATCCTTGCTGCCACGTGGCGTCTTCGTCAGTAGGTCTCATGTGTCCATATGAGACAGCTTAAGTTGTGTGTCCTCATGTAGGGTGCATTCTCTCACAGCGGAGGGTAGCCGCTGCGGGACAGAAGCTGCAGAGTTTACATTGATATGCTACCCTCTTCTCATGGGCTACCCTCTTGCCCTGGGCACTGACAGCTCACCCAGCTATGAAGCACTTGGACTCCAGAGAAGCAAATGGTAGGCGGCTGTTTCTCAGAATCTCCACAGTTGGAAAAGGATATTAAAGAGGATTTGGGAGGTGGGATTGGCAATACATGGCAACTATCAAACTTTGGGAGGGAGCAAAATCTTTATGCCATTTTGAAGCTGGATGAATCATAACATTTTCTCATTTAAATCTCTGCATATTATTTTTTTTCCTTTTGTGAGTAAGGGATTTTATCCACCCTTGTCCATCCATCCAAAACAGTTGCCAAGAAAAGAAAAGGACCAACTTCGGCCTGAGGTTCCAAGCAGCCCTTTCACTGTCTTTATTCCTCAAGCTATAGAAACGTTCGTCAAACAGCAAGAGGCTCTGAATGCTTAAAGCTGAACCTCTTGAGAACCAGTGTTGCAGATCAAGGTTTAAAAAAGTTTCAAGAGTAGGTTCAAAGGGATCGCCCCAAAAATATCTGCAGTGTCAGGGTGGGCCCCTCATCCTGCAGCAACAGCCAAGACTGGGCAAAGGCCGTGGCCGCTCAAGTCCATGTGGCTCCGTGGTACCAACCTCCAGCATTCTCTTACCTTTTCCTTTCTGAGTTCTGTATCTTCCCCCTCTCCCTCAGGCTGGCAGACTTAGTGCTGTTTAGAAAAGACAACTTCATAAAAAGGGAATCCTGTTTCTTTATTTTATAATTTCACTAGCACTTGCAGATGTTTGGGCCAGAGGGCTTTTAGTAACATCTACATTAATCCTTTCAGTGTCCTCTGTTTACAATTATTACAATGTGAGTACCCTAAATCCAAAAAGTACACTGTCTTCATGCACAAGGGAAAATGGAAAATCAAAACAGTGGCCTGAATAATTTAAAGAATTAAAAAACAAACTTTCCCTTTCATGTTTCTGGGGCCATTGTTTTTGGCTATATGCACATTTGTTTGTTTGGACCTAAGGTCCCCAGATAATAGTTGTAGGTGAGCTGATACTCATCTCAGCATTTTCCTCATGTCACATCAAAGAAAATACTTTGTATTCTCAACTTTGCAGAAAACAGAATTGTAAAATATCTTCAATCTATATGTGGGTTTTATTAAGTTCAGTTCATCTCTGCTATTAATATTTGCTATACTTGTTAACCTAGTAACATACTCACATGTCCTTTTGATGTAGTATTTCTTAACCCCACTCCTTGGTTTCTTCCTTCCTCTCTTTCTTTTATTCATTCATTGAACAAGTGTGTTCAGTGCTTCTACCATATGTCTTTCTAGGTCCCAAAACAGGGGCTGTCACATTTTTTCTATAAAGGGTTAAATGGTTAATATTTTAGCCTTTATTGCAACTGCTCAACTCCACCTTTATATCACAAACACATCCATAGACAGTATTAGTACAAGAAAGTCCATAGCTGTATTCCAGTAAAAACTTATTTATAGAAGGCTGTTGTATCTTGACTCCTGCCCTGAAATACTGCTATGAACAAAACAAAGTTCCCTGTTCTCGTGAAGTTTACATGTTAGTGGAGGGAGTCGATACACAAGTAAACAAATATATACTTATCAGGTGGTGATAAGTGCTAAGAAGAAAAGTGAGGCAGGGTGAGGAAATAGAAAGTGACTGGGCAAGTGTTATATTTGACAGACAGGAAAGGGAAAGCCTCGCCACGGAACTGAGAGTTGAGCAGAGACCCCTGAAGAAGGAGGGACTGGGAGGTGTAACTCTCACGGAGTAGAGAGGACAGCAGAGGGGACAGGAAGTGAAGGAGCTCTTTGGCTTGTCTGAAGAAACAGCATGGCCACCCTTGTCGCCAGGATGAAAGGGGAGGGGGAGCATGGCGGGAGGGGCGTCCTAGCCAGGCCCTGTGTGTCTTCACAAACCGAGGGGAGGACTTGGGGCTTTATTCTCCATAAAGGAGGAAACCACTGGAAGTTTCTGAGCAGAGGAGTGACAGGATCTATTATGTGTTTTTAAAAGATCATATTGTATGGGAAGAGCCTTGTTGAGGCTAAGGGAGGAAACTTTTTACCTTAGTAAAAGTCAGAAAGAGATGCTAGTGGCTTGTCCTAAGTGGTAGCCATGGAGGATACAAGTGGTTGGATTCAAAATACATTTTAAAGACGGAGCCAACAGGGTTTGCTAATAAAGGGTGAGCACTGTGTGAGAAGGTGAGGCGTCAAGAGGACTCCAAGGTGTTCCTTACAGCAGCTGGAAGAGTGGATGTTGGCATTAACAAAGACAAGAAAGATTATGGAAAGAGGAGGTTTGTGGGGGAAATCAAGAGTTCTTAAGTATGACTGCAGAAGCACAAGCAACCAAAAAAATACATAAATTGGACTTGAAAATTAAGAACTTTTGTTCCTTCCAAGGACACTATCAAGAAAGTGAAAAGACAACCCAGAGAGGAACAGAGGAGGCGAGACAACATTTGAAAATCATGTATCTGATACATGTCTAGTATCCAGAATATGGAAAGAACACTTAAACTCAGCAATAAAAAAAACAAACAGCCCAATGAAAAATGGCAAAAGATTTGAATAGACGTTTCTCTAAAGAAGAAATGCAAATAGCCAAAAAGCACATGAAAAGATACTCAACATCATTAGTCACTAGCAATGCAAATCAAAACCACCATGAGATGTCATGTCACGTGGACGAGGAAAGCTATAACAAACAAACCAGAAAAAAATAAGTTTTGGTGATAATATAGAGAAATTGCTGCCCTCACACACTGCTGGTGGGAACATAAAATGGTGCAGCTACTTTGGAAACAGTTTGGTTGTTTTTCTGAAAGTTAAACATTAGTTACCTTATGACCCAGCAATTTCACACCCAGGTATATATTCAGAGAATTGAAAATGTATGTCTACCCAAAAACATGTGCACAAATATTCATAGTAGCATCATTTATAATAGCCAAAAAAGTGGAAACAACACAAATGTCCATCAACTGATGAATCAGTTACATGAAATGTGGTCTATCCATCCAGTGGTGTATTATTCAACCATAGAACAGAAAGAAGTATTGATACATGACACAACATGAATGAACCCTGAAGACATCACGCTGAGTAAAAGAAGCCAGTCATGAAAGACCACAAATTGTATGACTCCACTTATATGCAATGTCCAGAATAGGCAAATCTAAGAGTCAGAAAGTGGTTTAGTGATTGCCAGGGGATGGGAGGAGAGTCGAATTGGGAGGTAAAATATGAAATATGCTAAACATTATGAATATGCTAAATACCATGTATGCTTTAATGTGATTAATATGAATTTATCTCTTTTTTTTTTAAAGAATATTATTTTTTACTTCCTGGTAATAATGACGAGGTAGGGTTTTCAGGCTCTGAGGTGCCAAAAAAAATACAACTTCACTGTGCACTTTATTGGAAAGTGGCCACTTTCCTGTGACAGGCCTCTCCTGAACGCAGGCACACTCATATATGTACCCATGCATAGAGCCCCAAAGTCTTTTCCTTCCTACTGTTCTTCTAATTGTGAAGGTAACAGTTTAGACAGTACAAAATTAACAGGAAGTGCTTTCATATAGGAAATAAAGTTTTGTGATAAGTGCCACTTGCCCTAATTGTATGGTGAATTTAGTCTTAGAACCTCATTATTACCTGTTTTCCCCAAAGTCTGTCTAAATTTCAAATTCTCGGAGTCTTGAAAGACATTTTCCTATAGTCATTTGAATTGAAAATGATTTAAGATTCTTAACTACATGATGTCTGAATTTAGCTGCCAGTACCGTAGATAAATAACATGTCACTGCTTCATAAATGAGTATCCAATGAGAACTTTTCTCAGTGCCTCTTATTCTCATCGATAAATCCAAGCTGATCCCTAAGGAGGGGCTATATTTTGAAAACAAATGTGTTCTTCCTGATTGGTGAACACACCGTGTTCATTTAAAGGTAGCCACAGAATTCAGTGCATTCAGTTGCTTGGACACAAATTCTAAAACTAAAAGCCCTCAAAACTTTGACTTTGGAAAGGAGTCCTTGTACTGAAGAGTTTGGAAAGGAGGTGCTTAAAAGGAGATGGTGTTCCTAAGTTCCTTTCCTATATCTATGCATGTGTATGTGTGTATGTATGTATAAGAGGAACACTCAGGTACACGCACAAAAGCCCTCTCTCATACAGCCACGCACACGCACACCTCACATTGACATTCCTCTTAAAGAGAAGAGACGATGGAGATGGGAGGAGGAGAGAGGAGCATTTCTTTTTGGATTTGGGAGTCCCCATGTTGGGTCATGTGTACATGCTCTGTTGCTCCTGCATCTGCTGTTTCTCCCAACCCCCTCGCCGTGTGTCCCGGTAGCAGCCTGTCTCTGGCCCCATGCTGCCTTGGTCCCTTTGATAACTCCTGGAGCAGGTACTGAGTGAGCGTCACTGCACACCGCGGGCTGTGAAAGGTGCTGGGGCCAGGCAGGGACCTGGGGGACAGTGGCAGGCTGGAGGAGGAGGAAGGGGAAATGTGCAGCGGTCCCTTGGCTTCAGGAGCTCAGGCACGGCTCTACCTTCTGGCCCTCAAGTCTGGCACAAGCCCACTGAACCTGCCTCTGTGACACTCGGAGCTGCAGGGGCCAGGCCACACAGGCCCTCCACCGCCTGTTTGAACCGGCAGTGCTGCAACCAGTTTTCCCAGGGTCTGTTTTTGTTTGTTTTTTTCAAGTAACCCTGGGGCCTGCTCCAGTCTGCAGGCTGGACGCGCGCTCCCAGGGCAGGCAGGTCTGCTCCATGGGGCCCGCGGAGCTGGTGAAGGCCACTGACCGCCTGTGTGCACAAACGTGGGGCCTGGGGAGGTTGCCTGAGACCAGCTCTTTGGGAGCTTCTCGTGGAAGCAGAAAGGAGAAGAAAGCCTGCCGGATGCTGGCCAAAGCAAAAGGAGGAAGGTTAATGAGACGACATGTAAGAACTCAGTAAAGCCTGTTCCGAGGAGATTCCAAGAGCTCAGAACCCTCATCTCGGGTGTTTAAAAGCATCATGAAGGAGGAACTTGGAACTTACGTCTGATGGAAAACGTTCCACGCCACGCAGCTGGGAGTGCTTTGTCTTGTCGTGGCCGGGCCTGGCAGGGCTGCGCAGCATCCCGTGCTGTGGCTTTGCCCCTTGGAGAAAAGCCAGCAGACCCTGCCCACGGCTCAGCCCTGACTGAGCCCCTGGATGCAGCAGCACTGCGCCTGCATATGCCTCGGTGGGGGGAGTGGGACAGGCGTGGCTCTGAACCTCCCCTTCCCAGTTGCACCCATCACGGCTCTGGTATCTACAAGGCTTGTGGAGAAGAGGCATCCTCTGCAGAAAAGAACTGGCGCTTTCCTGAGATATTTTTGGGAAGAAAGAAGATTAATGAGATGACGTGTAAGAACTCAGCACAGCCCTCACACAGAGGAGGTGTTCAGGAAATGCTGGTTTAAACACAGACACGCCTGTGCCTCACCTTCCTGTGAAGGTCTGGGGGCGTTTGCCGGAAATCATGGGCCAGTGTGGCCTGGTGCCGAGGCTCCCCCCACCTGCCGTAACCGATACCCTGGACTCAGTATGGCCATGCTTCCACTGTGCACTCTGCGAAGACCTGCCCCACCCTGCTCCAGGGGCATGGGCAGTGGCAGAAGGTGCCTGGGTGGGAAGCTGGACGCCCCTACCACCCCCACCCCCCGGCAGCTGCTGTGAAGTTAACATTGGGGCGAATGGCTTCAGGGCTGGGCTCCCAGCAGGCAGCGGCGGTCGAGTCCCTGGCACCTTTCTAAGTGTCTGCATCTGTTCTGATCAGTGTGGCATGGCAGGCCCACACTTAATTAGGGTTTTAGCTCTGGAGTTTCCAATTAGGGTGACTTTTCCTTCTTATTGTGTTTACCCTTCATACAGCAACTCAGACCTATTTTCCCTCTTCCTCAGAAGCCAGCGCTTTTCTTATATTTAGTGAAGAAAGGGCTAGAATCTTTTAGGTAATGCTGCTATGCTTGTTTTCAGGCGATTTATGCTTTTTTGCTATTAATTGATCCTCGATGTTAGATGTTCTCCGAGTCTCTACAGCCTCTGTGACCTACAGTATGTAATCTGCCCTAAATTACATACCACTTGTGGTGTAACTGCTTGCTGTGTGTTCATCATGTGGACATATTCTAGATGTGAGCCCCTCAGGGGAAGGACCCTGGTTTCTCTCTTCCTTCCTTCTGACCAGAGCAGGGTAAAGGTTGCCTGGAAGCCCCAGATGGGGTTGAACAAACTCAGGAGGGCTGGTTTTCATTTTCTGTTTAACTGAAGTGCAGGCAGACCAGGAGCTTTTCCTGCTCACCACCCCCAGGGCAGGATTGGATGGCACTGAGCTGGGAATGGGGACTCAGGGTGGGGCTCCGGCCCTTCATGGGTCACCTGCGGAATCCCGTTTCCTGCCCCATCCTGGCCATGGACCCTTATTCCCGTCTCCTGTCCCATCCTGGCCATGGACCCTTCTTCTCCTCTCCTGCCCCATCCTGCCCATGGACCCTTCTTCCCGTCTCCTATCCAATCCTGGCCATGCTTTGCTCTTAAAATGCCTTTGAAGAAACCTCTTCTAAGATCAGAAGTTGCCCTACCACCTCTCTGTCCCCAGAAAACAATTCCTTATCCTGACACTGAAACATCTTTTCCTAGTTCCTGCCATGTCCTCGTTCCTGGTCCATCGTATTTATATGTTTAGCCATTTTTTAAAACACATTTCTGCCCAGCAGCCTAGCCTGCCTGCCCTTCGCTTGTCCCCCAGCCTCACTGAGTGCTCTGCCGAAGCAGCACCTGGCTTGTATCTGTCCACCTTCAGACCTCGGGGCTGTTCTGGCTGGTGTTCAAACCTCACGGCAGGCCGAGCTCACTGCTGTCCTCAGCTCTCCACTGTGGACTCTGCTCAGCCCACCCCCGGCCTTTGCCTGGCATTGACTCAGCCTCACCCTCTTCTCCTTGCTCACTTGGGCCCCCCTTCGTCCTGGGCCCTGGCCACCCCAGCTCACGGCCCAGCCCCTTCCCGCAACGCAGAGCCTGCTGCCTGCCCCACTGTGGGTGCGTGTCAGATGCTGTGTACACGTGCATTTGTGGAGTCCTGTCTCCTACCTGCGCCAGAAGTGCCTTCCAAGGAGAGTCCATGGTTCTTGTTCTCTGTCCCTTCTGGGCTTAGCTGTGCACCCTGCTCACAGCCAGCCTCGTGGTCTAGGGACACCCACGGGGACCACGCTGAGGTGGTGGGGGTCTGAGTTTCCCCCTGGGCCGGGCTGCCAGCCGAGCGGGCCTAAGTCTTGAATCTGCCCCTGGGCCTTGGTCGGAGCTTCTCCTTGTGTGGACGGAACAATAAAAGGCCAGCAGCTGTCCTTCTGAGGCCCAGGAGCCCACGGGCGAATGGAGGAAAGAGCTCACTTCTTCCTGCGGGTTCCTACCAGCCATTGTAATTAGGAAGTTGGCTTGTTTGAAATATAGTTTCACAGGTGCAGGATTCATCCTCGACAGGTGATTGTGTTTTTTAACATTGCTTATAAAACAGAATGGAAAAAAAAAAAAAACAGAATGGGGAAGGAGGCTTTAAAACATAAAGCATATTCTGCTGCAAATGAGGTATTAGTGTAAAAATTCTTTAGTGTTGCTAAATATTTACCCAATATGGGGTTTCTAACTTCTGCCAACCTGATGCATTTTCTTGGCGCATGTGCCTCCTATGGAACTTTGGAGGTCTTTCCGCATTATTCCTCTAACTACATAAACACAACCATCTGTCTGTACGGGGTAAACAGCCTGACCCCTGTTGTTTAAAAAAAAAAACAAATCCTTTGTTTTAATTTCTTGAGCTTTGCCCAGAGTAATCCAGATGCATCTCCTGATTCTTTTGTTAGGAGCCCAAAGACGCAGTAATAAGGGATTCCAGAAACAACTGGTGAATTCCTTTTTCCCTCGGTGTTATTTGAAACCCCTCTGAGAATTGTAAAGTTCCCCAGACTTTCCTTCTTCCTGAGTGGTGGTCATGCATCTGGGCATGTCTCCAGTTGCATTATTTCATTGTTTTTCCTTAGAAGCTCGGTGTTTTTAGAGCCTCAAATCTATTTTCATCCTTCTCTTTGCACAGAACCAAACCAGTGCTCTGTCCCAGCCGTGAATCAGGTTAGGGCAGTGGATATCGAAATGTTTCCTTCTTTCTGCTGGTTGCTAGAGTCTCTTCTAAAAAGAAATATTCAGGGTTGGGGTATTTTTCAGGCATTCAAGTGATTGCTGTCCTTTAAGATAATCTTGGGGAGCTGAATGCTCCTTGTAATGATGTTATCATCCCTCCAGCACTCCTTTCTTCTGGAGAGCAAAGGGGACCAGCCTTCTCACTTGGAGGCTGTCTGAGGCTTACGCTGCCACTGCAGTGGAGACTGGGCTTGAGCAGCTTTTGACTCTTTCTGAATTCATGTCCACTCTTAAAGCTGAGGTTTCCCACCTCCAAGGACATTCAGAGGACTGTGAGCTAGAACTGTTCACAAAGAGGGATTCTAAAAGCCATAGTGAGCGACCCCAGCATTATTGGAATAAAAGGCTCACCTGCCTAGATGACTCTTTTGAAGGTGACAAAAATTTTATTTGAATGCATGCTATCATATGTCTTAGAATCAGTCTCATTACCTCCTGTGTTAAATAACCATTCATCCACTTGGTAATTATATACCAAGTGCCTACTGGGGCATGGCACTAAGCTGTTTACTGGGAATGGAGCTGTGAACAAAGCAGGGTTGGGGGTGGTGGCTCTGCCCTCAAAGGCTTAAATGTGGCATCAGTGGGTGGATTGAATGCCATAAACTGTTAGTGCTCTAGGCATTCGAACAAGGAACGGATAAGACGAGGAGACAATCAGCAAATGCTTCCTGAATGTTTAGATGTTGAACTAAGATGTGATGAAACTGTTGGATGTGGAAGGAAAGTGAAGGCAGATGGCAAAAAACCTGCAGGTAGAAACACACAAGGCTTTTTTCCCCTGGAGCTGCAGTGGGACCCAGCTTGCCTAAATGGGGTCTCCTCTAGCTCCTGTCACCCAAAGTTTCTTATGCTCAACACCATTTAATGAAGACTCTTCGGGTATTGCATGTCGGGGACTTGGTCATGTACTTCTCCTGCTTGGGGATGCAGTTTGAGAATTAAATCAGCTGTTTAACTCTGAAGTGAAAATGGTACTTGGCTTAACCACATCACTTAAGGCCTGTCAGAATAAATAGTTTTCAAACAGTTGCCGTTGTGTCTTCTTGAGGAGATGCAGAAAAAATAGTAAGTGCTACAAAAGGGAAAAAGCCAAATGCAAGAGAATCTGAAAACATCAAAACCTCAGTTATAAATCGAAACACAGCTTTCAGAGTAAATACTTTTCCATTTCTGTCACTCAGAAGAGTTGAACCTAGAAGGTGATTTCTGTGTAAACTTCAGCCACACTCCTTAGTACACGTGCGTAGCTGTTCCTGGGTGGGATGAGATAATTCCGTCTGATTTACACCTTCTTTTGGTAAGTACTTGATGTATTAATCAGGTTTCTTCAGATAAACAGAATCAACAGGAGAAAGAGAGACAGAGATACACAGATACAGAAAGAGAAAGAGAGAGAGAGAAAAAACAACTACTGGCAGCTCTTAACCCCATGCCCTAAAGTAGAGACGGGAAATTCTGAGAGGAGCCACGTGAAGTCTCTAGGGGAGGCAGGGAGGAGTGGAGGGTATAGTCTCCAGGCAGAATTCCTTCTGATTCCTGGAACCCTCAGTTCTTACTCTTAAGACCTCGGAGTGATTGAATGAGACCCACCCACATAATGGAAAGTGATCTCCTTTACTCACAGTCAGTTGGTCGAGATGCTCATCTCATCTGTGGAATACCTTCATAGTAACAACCAGGCCAGTGCGTAACCAAAAACAAGATATTGTGACCTGGCCAAGTGGACACAAAAAATTAGCCAGCATTCCTTTAAGTGGGGCAGATGAGAAGCTGGGGGCCCAACAAGGCCAAGCACCCATCTTCGGTCATGGACAACACAGGGTGTCCTGACCCCCATTGCACTTACCTCGCATGCCTCTCATTCCCCTGCCATCTTGCCTAGGTCTCTTCTCTGCTGTTTCTTCCTCTTCTCTTCTTCTCTTGTCCTTTTCTCATTTTCTATGGGGGAAGAAAAAAGAAGGGCAGAGTTGAATGAGAGATGTGAAGAGAACCAGTTTTGCCTCCTGTAATACTGGACATACTACTTAAAGTTTGTGTTTTCACTTAAGAAATCCAACTGAAGCAAATTGTTTTACACTTATTTTCATACTTGTGATGTAGTTTCAAATACAGCAGGCCCAAACATTTTCTACTTTTTTACACTAACTGTTATCTTCTTTGTCTCTGGGGACTCTGAAAGAAGTGTAGTCTTTAAAAATCTTGCGTAAACTAGGTGGCGATCAAAATTGTTTAGGTGGGGTTTCCCATTTCTAGCCATTTGTTCATGCATTTTCCTGTGCCTACCTTCTTCCTTTTGAAACCCCTCTCCTGAAGACACCTCAGGTTTGGGTGGCTATGCTTGCCGCTGTCATATGTGAGTCGTTCTGCTTTTTTAAGAATGTCTTAGGCTGGTCCTCACTCCCTATTCCAGCATCGTCTGTACCTTCGCCTGAGCACTCTGTATCCCCCCAGCACCAGTGACTGCCCCTGTCCTGGCCAGGTCCCTCACTTCCACTGCTGCAAGGGCCATACTTACATGGCTACTGACGCTGCTTCAGAAGCCTCTGCCCCTTCCCCATCAGCTCCCTGTCTAAGTCAGGGGAGCCTGGATCTTTCCAGACCCTCTACTCTACTACTCTACTTGGTAGGGCATAATCGGGTATCATTCTCTTTACTTTTTACAACTTTTTTTATTGAGGTATAGTTATATATATATAATATCAAAGAATCAACCCATTTAGAATGTACAATTCAATACTTTTTAAAGTAAATTTACCAAGTCATACAGCGATCACTATAACATAGTTTTAGAACATATTCAGCACCCCAGTAAAATCCCTCAGGCCCATAATATATATTCCTCTTGAAATGGTTCTAATTTTTGATCTGTCTTGTTTCCCATCTGTAAGTAGCCTGACTGAAAGAACCATACCTTTCCATATAGATGTGGATATGGAAAATATTTAGGAGATAAGACAGAGAGCAAATGTCCTCAAACCAATAATATGAAAAGTAAGTATTCTGATAGAAAAATGAGCAAGTACTATGACAGGTATTTTTCAGGAATAGGAAATGAATATGTTTAATAAATTCATTAATAAAGAAATACAACTAAAACAGCAATTAGATAATTTTTTTTACCTATACATACAGCAGTATTAGCAAAGGTGTTGAGAAATAGGTATTCTACTACTGGAAGAGATGGAAATTGATAGAACCTTTTTGGAGAACAATTTGATAACATAACAAAGTTTAAAATGTGCCATTTAACCTGGAAATTCTACTCAGAATTAATCCTACAGAAATACAAGAGATAAATGTACAAGAATTTTCACCAAAGCCTGGTTTATAGTAATGAAAGAACAGAAGCAACTCAAATCTCCATCACTTGTTTAAAATAAACTCTAGCACCTGTAGACCCTGGGGTGGTCTGTGCAGCCTGTACACAGAAGATGAATCTGTGTGTTGTGTTGGGAAGGATGTTCAATGAAAAAAAGGTAGTGACCAAACAGTATAATTGTATCTAAAATATGTATAATCCCTATGTTGGTATATGTACAGAGAAATTGGAAACACATCCAGTGTTGAACTCTAATCCCTTTGGCCATTACCTGTAGGTGTCAGGACCTTGGAAGGCTTTCACTTTGCTACATTTTATATCTTGGCAATGTCTGAGTTTTTAACAAGAAACATATTATTTATGTAAGCGGAAAAAACAATGAAGATTTTGAATTAAATTAAATTAAAATGATACCATGTATACAATCCACGTGTGCACATGTGCAGTTGAGAGTTTCACTGAGTCAGAAATAGAGAAAAATGGAGGCAGGGAGCAGAGGTTGCCCCAGGCCACCAAAGTGGCCCCACCAGGACCAGAAGGCAGCGGCTGCTGGAAACATGGGTTTCCCACTTGCCCCCTGCTCTCTGACCCCAAACTCTCCCTGTGATAAGAAGCCCACCGTTTTAAGATTTATTTATAGGCCATTTTAATGGCTGTGGTGTTATATCTAACACATTATACTGTTACACTATGTGTTGTTTATTCTTTATATAATGTTAGGGTCCTTAGCACAAAGCACCCGAGAAACTATTTATCGCCAGCAATTTAAAACCATAATCTTCTCTGGAGCTTCAGCCTGTTGCCTCTAATTGTGCCTCCTGTCCCCGTAAACCACATGTAATCTCTTTTTGTCAAGTCAGCCTTTCAGATCCATGATGCAACAACATGCTTCTTTCTTGCAAAAAACAGTAACTCAACCTTCAGACCAATACAGCAACGTTGAGGAGTAGGGGTCTGTTGACTCTACGTTCACTCTTCAGTTGTTTATTGCATGCCTTCCCTTTGTGCTTCCCGAGCGCAGGGGCCATGACCCGTTTCCTGGAGAAAGTGACTTTCTGTTGTCTTCTTTGTTGTATCCCCAAGACCTTGAAAACCACCAGGCCCCATGTCAGTGCTGACATATATATTCAGTTTCATGCACTACTAGAAAGTTAATCGACTGGCTCTACCAAGTCCTGTAAACTCTTTAGCATGATTATAGGCCTCTTCTCAAAACAGTGAACTGCACTGCGTTGTCAGAGGGGATTAAGGAACAAAAACAGGCCTGAAATGTGTAGATGTTCAGTTTGCCCTCAGGTATGCTGAATCTTCCTCTCCTTGTCCCCTCATAGAGACTTCTACAAGAGCCCCATTGCTTCCTGATTTCCTAATGTGCTTGTCTTCCTTTGCCTCTTTAAAGACACATTTAGCAACAGAGTTCAGAATCTCTTCCTCTTTCGGCATCATTAATTTCATCTTTTATGTTTGTTTCTTTGTTTTCACAGAATCCCTTTCCCAACAGGTATGTCCTTTACTGGGCTTTATTGCTGCTCTTTCTTCTAATAAAAATAGTTGTCATTCTATCTTTATTGTGGCCCCTTTCCTTACAGATCTATGAACTTTTTCTCCCAAACATTTTAATCTTTGGCTTCTTCTTTGTAAGAAGATTTTAATTTGGGGGTTTAAGAGAAAGATGGAGTCTCTGAGGCTAACTGGCTCTCCTCCCTGTGCACTGAATTTGCTGTTGGTACCTAGAGGACTTTATAGACATTTCCTGTTGCTTGCAAAGTCACCCTGCTTTTCACAACTGTCGGTAAGTTTCATTAGCTACCTGCCTATACCCTCACAATGCCATTCAGTGACTTACAAATCACCACTCAAAGGGAAAAGACATATTTGGGTAAAATCAACAGACAGAAGCTGCAAGTTCAAAAGGAGTTTAGCTGGGGAAGGGCTTGAGAAGGCCGGAGATGTGGCCTTCAGCAGAACTGGTCTGCCACCTCTGTGCAGCTAAGGTTTGCCTTCCCTCTGGTAGACAAGAAGCCCCACAGGCCGGGCCTTGCTCCTGTGGCCCAGGGTTTGCAGGTTTCTTACCGCTCATGCTTGCCTGCCTCCATGCCGGCCAAGAGCAGGTGCTTTCCAGCCCCTCCTTCACTTCTCCTCATGGCCTCCTGGTCGCTAAGGAGAAGAGACCTGGGGCCAGGGCGCTAACAGCTGTGCAGACGAGAAGGCCAGGCTTCTAAATGCTTCAGGACCCACAGCTTGGTTCTGGAAAGAGGATGGATCCCAGGTTACCAGTAATTGTCCCTTTTAAGGGAAGTATCAGACCTCGAGGTGGCACTCCCCCTTCCCTTTGTATGCTCATGGTGCTTTAGCAGCAACGTGAGTTAGGGAAGCAAATTATTGTTTAATAAACTAACTTTTATTATGCCTTCTATTTGACTATGAATAATTAACCAGTTAAATATTAAATAATTAACTGACTGAAACAGATTAAAAAACAAACTCATCAGAGTGTTGGCCCATCTCCACTCCCCTTCCTTCTTCACAAGGTCCACGCCAAAAGCTGCCAGTGCTTAGGTATTAACGCAGCAGTGATGCCCTTTCATTGCGTACCTACTCTGCTCCAGGTCGTGTGCTTGGAGTTTGTATATTTATCTTTTACTCTTCAGTAATCCTGTAAGATAAGGATTTTTAACACCAATTTAGAGATGAGAACGTTGGGCCACAGGTTGTACTCACGGGTTTATGGCAGAGTCAGTATTAAATGAGGTTTCTTGGGCCCCAACCCCAAGCCTGCTCCACCACTCTGCTTCTCTGTAATTTGTCCAAAATCCATCATTTCCAGACCTTCTGTCTATGGAAAGGGGGCACGAACAAGTGGAGTGGAAGATTTGGCCGAGAATGAAATCATCATCTACTCCAGGCTCCACAATCTGCCTCTGTCCCAATGTCATCTTCACCCTAAGAGCGTATGAAGGAGCGGTTTGGTTATTGCAAACCACGGTTAGTTCAAAGATTAATCACAATCTGTACGTCTATTAGGAAGGCTAATTTCTGGGTATATGTGCTACCACTGAAAGGCATTAAGTGAGTCTGAAATCAATTGATAGAGACGTAATTTAAAACATGACCTTTTCTCACAAGCTGGTCCGAAATTTGGTTCACTTTTTATAAGCCTAGACTTGTTATGATTTGTTCCCAGCCTCAAATTCAGAATTTGGAAAACCCTGTCAATGCCCCTCAAATGCTTTATTGTTTTTTTTTTAAAGCATTTTTAAAATTTAAAATTAGACCAATTAACAGCTTCCCTTTAGAGGCATGAGATTTGCCAGAGACCTGGAAACTAGGAGGTGTCTTCATGTGCTGAAGCTGGCACTTGGTGGAGAAATTGTCATTGCCTGGATTTAACAAGAGCCATTCAGTTCATGCAGCTGCTCAGTACACACGACATCAAAATCGTCTTTAAATTCTGAGAACGTGATATAGGTTTTACTACTTTTAACATTTTAATACAATATCCTGTTCTAAAAATATGGATCCGAATTAAACCATCAGAATTATATGTTTTAGATGCAGTAATAAAATGGG
>PVIY010017154.1:0-50054 GCA_004026745.1 Myrmecophaga tridactyla
GGACAATAGTATGATTTCACTTATATGAACTAGCTAAAGTATGCAAATTCACAGACCCAGGAAGTAGAGTACAAATTACCAGAAGTGAGGGAGGGAGGAGGCAAAATGGGAGTTAGTGCATAATGGGTTTAGGGTTTCTGATTTGGGACATGGGAAAGATCTGGCAATGGATGGTGGTGAGGGTAGTACAACACTTTGAATGTGATTAATCCCACTGAATTGTATGCTTGGGAGTGGTTGAGATAGGAAAGTTTATTTTGTATATATGTTTCCACTGTTTTAAAAAAAAAGACCAACTAAAAAAACCGGGAAAACTATTTTCTCTGATATTAGTATAGGCATTTTAGCTTTTTCATTACTGTTTACATGGAATATTTTTTCCATTCTTTCACTTTCAATCTGTGTCTTTGGCTCTGAAGTGAGTCTCTTGTAAATAGCATATAATTAGTTCATGTTTGTTTTTAATCCTCTCTGCCAATCTGTCTTTTACCTGGAAATTTTAATCCATTTACATCATTTGTTTCTTTAACTTATCAATAAATTTATCCTAAAAGGACAAGTACTTTAGCACATCCTCATACTCTCAACATGAGATGTTAATGTGGTCTAGAATTAGTTCTGGATGACTATAAATTTACTTTCTCTTTTTTCTCTGATTCTAGTTTTTAATAATACAATAATAATTTTAACTTTCTTTATGACTACCTTACTTATTCTATCTTTTAGTATCTCCTAGGTTTGTTTCTTCTCATTAGAACGTTCACCAAGAATGTTTTCAAAGTGCATCTTTGTATGGCAAACATTCTGAGCCTTTATGTGCATGAGAAGATTTTTATTATGTTCTTACATTTAATGATTTATCTAGATATAACACTCTAGGTCAAACCTCTTTAATATATAATTCCATTATCTTCTTCAATCAGGTTTTAATATCTTTTTTTCTTTTTGCATGGTCAGGCACTGGGAATCGAACCTGGGTCTCAGTCATGGCAGGGGAGAATTCTGTCTGCTGAGCCATCATTGCACCACCCAGGTTTTAAAATTTTTGAAGTCAGTCTGATTCTTATTGCTTTGTAGGTGATCTTCTCTTTCTCTCTGAAAAGTGTTAGAATTTTTTCTTTAGCTTTGGTAATCGGTTTGGTGTTTGCCCTTATTTCTCATTTTGCTCTCTGAGCCCTTTCTTTCTGGATTATCTCCCTTTAATTCTTTGAAATTTGTCATCATCGTTTTTTCAAATATTTTGTCATCCGTTTTCTCTTTATCTGGAACCATTATCCAGATGTTGGTACTTTTAATTCTACCCTTCATATATCTTTTTTATATATCCTATCTCTTTACCCTTGCTTGCTCACTTTTGGAAGAGCCTCTCAATCTGCTCTTACCCATCAAAAACAAAATTAGATTATACTGTACAAAAAAGAGCCAAAAATACATTTACTATGAGAGACATACATTAAAGAGAATAATTCAGAAAAATTAGACATAAAAGAATGTAATGATATATGCCAGATGAATATGAAGTGAAAGAAAGCTAATATAATAATATTCAGAAATGACAAAATAGAATTCAGATGAAAAGCTTCCTCAAGGGACATATATGCATCTAACAAGGCAGTTTCAAAATACCTAAAACCAAAACTGCCAGAAAACAGAGAAATTATTAAATCTACAACTGTAGTTGGAGATTTTAGCATATACTTCTCAGAAATAATAATCAAGCAGTTTAAACAGTAAAAAAGCAAATATATAGATGTGTATATATTTATTTTAAACGAACATAATCTCTAGAGAAATTTATCCCCAATATTCAGAAAATATAAATTCTTTTCAAGCACACACATGCATAAAATTCACCGTGTACTAGGTCACAAAGGAAGGATTAATATATTTTTAAAGGTTAACATCATGTAGATCATGTTCTCTGACCTAAAGCAATACAGGTAGAAGGCAGCTTTGAAAACATTCAAATACCTACAAACTAAATATTTTGCCAAGAAACCTTTGGGATAAAGAAGAAATCATGAGGGAAGTTAGAACAGAATAACAATGAGAACACTCCCCAAACTATTTATAGGAGATAACTAAAGCAATTTTAGAGGAAAATTATATCTTTAAATATATTATCAGAAAACATTAAAAACTGAAAACAAATTCAATTTGTTGTTTGTTTTAGAGCAAAAACAAAGTGAAAGGTGAAAGCAGGAGCCTATGAAATAGGTAAGGAGAAAGAGAGAATGATTTATCAAAACCAACTTTTTCTTGGAAAAGATTAATATGAAAGGCAAAACCCTAGCAAGATTGACCAAGAGAAAATGAAAACATCAACATGGAAGAAATGCAAAACGTAAACAAGGAAATATCACTTTATAACAATCAGAATGGTGAAACTTAGAAAGATGAATTAAGTATTGGTAAGGATGTAGGGAAATAAGTACTTATTCCTACTGCTCATGGCCAGAGAAATCCACATGGCAGAGAATGAGTTATGGCACCTGAAGCCAAGGCAGGACAGGCATTTAGAGTCTTTTCCCCTTTATCAATACTTTGACCGAGTATTGATTGAAAGGAGTGCAGTTGAAACTGTAACCAGAAAAATCTCAAGGAATAGTGGTGCAGGCAATAGTAGAGGCTGTTGGATCAGATTCTAAAGGAAAGGGTAGAGGCATTCAACCAGTTAGTGTGAAAGTTGGAGATCAAGTTCTTCTCCCAGATTATGGAGGCACCAAAGTAATTCTAGATGTCAAGGATTATTTCTTGGTTACAGATGCTGACACTCTTGGGATGTATGGAGCGTGAACTATATCACTATTGAAATGGAAACACTGCCCATTTCACTGAAGTTCCGAAATCGTCCATGGCTTAAATAATTTTTCTATGTCTTTCTTTTGTAACAAACTAATGATACTCAAGTGTCTCTATCTAAAATTTAGTTTCACTGACTGATATAAACATTTCCAAATAACTATATGTAAATGAAAAATAAATAAATAAAATCTGAGGGCCCCAAAGAACTTGGGTTTATGAGGCTTATCTATCAGTATTTAGCATATTAGATATTAAAACTGAAAAAGTTGTAAAGACTATACAAGCATACATTCCATTAGCCATCAAAGTGATGATGTGATCATATATTATGTAGCCTCTGGAATATTCCACCATACTCTCATGAGAGAATGAGAGAGAAAATGGCAAATAATGCAGCAGTACTACTATGAAAATGGTTTTAACTTCATGGACTTCCAAAATGATCTCAGGAATTCTGGACCACACTTTGAAAACTTCTGGCCTATACTGATTCAAAGATATGTTAACCTCCTCCTCCTGTCTCTGTTGACATTTGCTTAGAGCAAATCTACAAACCCATTGTAATAGATATGTATATTTTTAAACAAAATTTTTTGTTTCTTTTGTGACAAGTGCTATGTAAAGCATTTTTTGCATATTTAATTTTCATAATCTGAGGATTACTTCTGTTTCTCCATTTTAAAGAGAGGCTAAGTGAATTCCCAAAGTTCATGAAGATAATTTGGGAACAGAATTAGGATTTGAACCCAGATCTGATTTTATAGCTAACTCTTAATCACAAAACAACACAGCTTCTTGCAAGTTCCTAATTTCATGATGGGACTGCAGGTTTTCCAAATTTCTACAACGCTGACAGGAGACTAGAGAGACACCGATATGTGAGGTCTAGAGAGAACAGTAATCTATATTTGAAATTAAGTCTTCATTTTTCCATCGTGACAGTGCCCCCAAAACAGTTTGACTTTCTGGCTGAAGCCTTCATCAGTAAAAAAAAGAATGGCCTTCCCTTAGCTAGGACTCTGGCTACAGTAAGGGATAGCCTGCTCATCCCCTAAAGCTATGCACTAATTTATTTTTACACACTCTACCTTACTTGATAGACAAAAGAAAAAGCTATAAACTAGGCCAGTCAGAGATTATCAGCTCCATTCTAAGTATGAAGAAATTGAGATTTAAATGGGTTGTCTTATCCAAGGTAGTGCATCTAAGAGGAGTCACTAAAATCCAGGTCTTCTAACTGCAAATTTTCTATTTTCCTGTTATATGTCATAACCAAGAGAAGTTTGTTTTTGTTTGTCTCCCCTCCCCAAACTTCCAGATCAATCGTTAAGGTTTTGGGAAGGTCTGTTCACTCTAGGTTAAGAAAATTGCTCCCCTCACTTAATGTGCTCAAGCCAAACTTCCTTTTCATTTCTTCAAGCCAGGAAAATGTCTCAGAATTGCAGTCACATGTTTACAGAAGAAACAAAAAGGAGTGCAACTTGGGCAAAAAAGAGGATTCTTTTCTCTTTCAGAGAAATAAGTCAGTTAACATCATCAACCAAGGAGCAGAGACTTTTGTTTGGTATTTAGAGAAGCATAGTAGCACAGTAGAAAGATTCTGATGGTGGTTTGAATTTTGATTCTTACATTTAAGTGCTGTTTCCTTTGTTAGTTTACTAATTATTAGTGAAACTGTTATTAATAAAAAGAATATATAGTAATAGTGGTAAGTGGTGGTGATGATTCCTTTCAGTGATTGAATATTAAATAGCAGACACTGCATTAAGTACCTTATGTACACTGTATCATTTACTCATGATGTCTTTGAGGTAAATTTTATTACTGAATGTAATATGTCCTTCTGTGTATTATCCCATGTGATTCCCCATGACATCATTTCCCTCATTTTGCAAAACGCAGTTAATGATTGCCAGGACCAGGGCTCTTAACCACCCAAGCTGTATCACAGAATTAAGTTTATAAAAGCATATGAAAATACCTCTAACAGCTAGAAAAATTTTAAATTATTCAGAAAGACATATATTGAAACTAAAATGATGAGTATTCAATAATGGGAGGCAGTTCAAAAGCTGCACTCAATTCTAGATGACATCTGTTCTAGTTTGATAGCTGCTGGAATGCAATATACCAGAAACAGAACGGCTTTTCACAAGGGGAATTTAATGAGTTGCTAGTTTACAGTTCTAAGGCCGAGAAAATGTCCCAATTAAAACAAGTCTAAAGAAATGTCCAATCAAAGGCATCCAGGAAAAGATACCTTGGTTCAAGAAGGCCGATGAAGTTCAGGGTTTCTCTCTCAAATGAGAAGGCACATGGCAAACACAGTCAGGGTTCCTCTCTCAGCTGGAAGGGCACATGGCAAATACGGCGTCATCTGGTAGCGTCTTCTCCTGGCTTCCTGTTTCGCGAAGCTCCCCGGGAGGCGTCTTCCTTTTTTATCTCCAAAGGTTGCTGGCTCATGGACTCTCTGCATCTCATGGCTACGTCTTTCTGCTCTCTCTGAATCTCTCATTCTCCAAAATATTTCCTCTTTTATAGGACTCCAATAAACCAATCAAGACCCACCCAAACGGGTGGAGACATGTCATCACCTAATCCAATTTAACAACCACTCTTGACTAAATCACATCAACCAGGGAGATGATCTCATTACAGTTTCAAACATACAGTATTGACTAGATATTATTCTACCTTTATGAAATGGGATTTATATTTAAACATGGCTTTTCTTAGGGGGCATACTTCCTTTCAAGCCAACACAACATCAGAACTAATTCTGAAGGATGTGAACTGGCTTTTTAGTGATGTCCGAATCTCTGCGTGGTTCTTGGCTATTACAACTTTGTTTTGCCAACAGCACTGCCACTGAGTAGGAATAGCTTACATTTTGAAATACTAGATGAAGGAGATCTTTAGTGGGGTACTAAGGAAAGTTTCATGTCAGGATACATGGACACATTAAGCTGTTTCTAACATGCTTTAATAGAGTTTAATCAATCCATCTTTTTTTTCTTTTTTTGCATGGAAAATCTATTGATTTGCCTAACAGCTTCCTCACATTTAAATACTGTAGCAGAATATAAAATTTTAGGTTGCATTTTCTTCCTGAACCTACTGAAAATTTTACTCTATTTTATTTTACTATTAAAATAGGATATCTAGGGCGGCCACGGTGGCTCAGCAGGCAGAGTTCTTGCCTGCCATGGATGCCAGAGACCCAGGTTCATTTCCTGGTGCCTGACCACACAAAAAACAAAAAAACAAAAAAAAACCCAAACATACGACATCTAATCTTTGTTCCTTTGTGGATGATCTGCTCTTCATAGCTTTATAAGATTCTTTGTCTTTGATGTTCTTTTATTTTTCTAAATGCATCCAGGTGTGGTTTTTCCTTATCATTCCCATTTAGCATGATAGACTAATTCATAAGAAGTCTTTCTTTACTTCTAGTAAAGTCTTTCTTTAAATAATTTTTTTATTTTATTCTTTTAAATACCAAAAAAAAAACACCAAACAAACACAAACATTCCTATTTTGATCATTCTATTCTACATATATAATCAGTAATTTACAATATCATCACATAGTTGCATATTCATCACCATGATCATTTCTTGGAACATTTGCATCTATTCAGAAAAAGAAATAAAATGGGAGGGTGGTGAGTTTGCTTGCTGTGTTGGCTGGAGAGAGAGGCCACATCTGAGCAACAAAAGACGTTCTCTTGGGGGTGACTCTTAGGCCTAATTTGAAGTAGGCTTGACCTATCCTTTGTGGGGTTAAGTTTCATATGAACAAACCCCAAGGCTGTGGGCTCAGCCTATAGCTTTGGCTGTCCACACTGCTTGTGAGAATATCAAGAATTAAACTTGAGGAGGTTGAATTTTCCCCTGTTCTCACCATTCCCCGAAGAGGACTTTGCAAATATCTAGTAAACTCTTGAGTCAGTATTTCTTTATCCCAAGTGTGGTTTATCTTTGTAAAACTTCTTATTCAATTAATATTTCCAGCATGCCACCTTATCTTTGAGAATATTTATTTTGCTTTTATTGAATTATTGGCCTAAATGTCCTTTTAAAAACTTTTTTGTTTAATTCTGAAATACCTTCAAACCCACAGGAAAGCTACAAAAATAATACAAACCCCATTCAGAAAACTCCAACACACCCTCATCTGTCCATTCCCCCAACTCCAACACTTTGCCACATTTGCTATATTCCTTCATCCATGCATCCATGCATCCATGCATCCATGCATCCATCCAATAATCCACTTTCCGAACACCTGAGTGCAGGTTGTACGTATCATGCTTCCTGAATACTGCCATGTACATTTCCTAAGAACATACCAGGTCTTTTAGTAAGGGGAAAATTCCAACCTGGAATGTTGGAAAAACAAGGGAATCTCTCCCTTGTTTTTTTTTGTTTTTGTTTTTTAAATTTGCATATGGGCAGGAGGCACCAGGGATCGAACTCCAGACCTCCAGCACGGCAGGTCGGAGCTCTGCCTGCTGAGCCATGGCAGCCACCCATCTCTCTCCCTTGTTTTTGAAAGATAGTTTTGCCAGATAATTCTATGTTGGCAATTTTTTACTTTCAGCACTTTAAACCTGTGATCCTACTGTCTTCTTGCCTCCATGATTTCCAATGAGAAATTGGCACTTAATCTTATCGAGGTTCCCTTCCATTGACACATTTCTGTCTTGGGGGCATTCTGTAGTTCTGCAAGCTGCCTTCTATATACAGGGCAAGTTCTGGGATGCAAGTCCCTCAGGCCCCCACCTGAGAGATTGGGCCTGACATAGACATTCTCCTAGTATCTACTCCCTCCAGAACTGGGACTAGGGAACCATACTGGGAGCAAGGACCAGCTCCACACTGAGCCACTGAGGGGTGGGAGGGGGGCCAACCACGGTGTCAGGAAATCCTACTACCTTTTTCTTGATTTGTCACTCACACTGTTACTGCAAACCTTTTGTTTTGAGAAAGATGTTTCTGCCAGTTCTTGCTGATTGCTCAATGCCTTTGTGGTATTCATAGATTCAAGAAGTATTAACTTCAGGAGAAAAAAGTAGTACATAAGAGAAAATATAATCATAGCACATTCCATAGCTTACCTAGAGGAAAACTAATAATAGTGATCATTGATCCAATTAAAAATTCTTCTATAACTACAATGAAAAGATGTAGGGAACCTATATATAGGTCATTATAAGCATTTTGGCTTTTATCTGAGCATGATGAGAAGGCTTCAGAATGTTTTGAAACAAAGAGTGACAATCTCTACATTTTAAAAACAAAAATTCTGGGTGCTGGATTGAGAATAGACTGGAAGACAAAAGTGAGAGCAGAGAGATCAATTAGGATATTGCAATTAAGGGTGGTAACAATGGATATAGTAAGATTTGGTTGGATTCTGTAATTATGGAACTGCCATTTATTGACATAAAAAATGCGAGAGAAGTAAATTTGGGTTGGAGAAGATGAGAGGTTTGATGTGGACGTGATAATTAAGATATCATGTACCCAAGTTAAAATGTCAAGCAGGCAGTTGGGTATCCGGAAGGTTCTTATAAAGCAAGGAAACAAAATCATTAATGGAGTCTCCAGCCCTGCTTGGGACACTCCAATGTTTAGGGGTCAAACAGAAGAACCAATAAAGAAGACTGAAAAAGAAGAGTCAGAGAGGTAGGAGGAAAAACCAGGCAAATATGTGTACTAGAAATCAACTGAAGAAATGTTTTTTGAGAAGAGTAAGCAACTGTAGATATGATCCTGATAGATAAGTAAACTGAGGTCATGGAGCTCTCTGATAACCTAACAAAAACTGCTCCAATGGAGTGAAGAGGATAAAAATGTGACTGAAATGGATTCAGGAAAAAAACGGAACTTTCAAGAAACTGAAGACAGTGAATATAGTTACAACTTCAAGTAGTTCTGCTGCAAAAGAAATAAATTAGGTTTTCAGATGGTTCTAGGTAGGACAGACAATATCCTCATAGTAATAGGAAATAAAGGTAAATGAACATATGGTGGTAGATTTATAGATGTAGTGGCACAACGTTTAGAACTTTTTTTTCCCCCGATTGTTTCCTTTGTCTCAGTGGAGCATGGTGCAAGGTGAGAGGGAAGAGATGCTGGACATGAGGAAAGAGATGAAGCTGTGAAATAGCTGTTTAGAATGTGAGGGAATAGACTAGGAAAATTTAGTATGACTGAGTAGCATTAAGCAATCTGAGGTCATGATCATGAAATTCAAGGGAGGCTAGCTATGGTTATGTGATTAGTAAATATTTCCTTTTTAAAAAACCAGCTCCATGCTTTTTTTTTTTTCACTAAATATCCTCTGTAAATATTTTTCTTGGCATCCTTGTTCTATTATTGTAAGGCACAGAAAATCTTATCTACAGTTGATTAAACATGGCAATAAGAATAACATATTCCCTTAAGGTTAATAAACAGCACAGAAACGTATGGTTCTGGGAGTATTTCCCCACTCCCTGGGTGTGTTCAGGACTGTTCTTTCTCACAGTCTGATATCCTTCCATACAGAGCCTAGATTGTTCTTTGACCTTATGTTCCTCTATTATGGATTTTGCATTACTTACACTCCTAAGTCTTTTTTTTTTTCCTGGTCTTACTTCTCTGTGCCGTCTTGAAACTGTCATGCACCCCAGAAAAGCCACGTCTTTAATCCTCATACAAAATTGTTGGGCAGGACCTTTTGTTTCCATGAAGATGGAAACCCAGTTGTGGGTGGGACCTTTTGATTAGGTAGTTTCCATGGAGATGTGTCTCCACCCATTTAAGATGGGTTGCTTACTAGAGTCCTTTAAGAGGGAATCATTTTGGAAAAAGCTTTAGAGCTGACACAACCAGAGACCTTTGAAGATGCAGGGCTCAGTAGATGTTGCCATGTGCCTTCCCATGAGATGCTAAACAAGCCAGAACCTTCAGATGAGGAAACCAAAAGATTAAACCTAAGCCTGGAGGAGCCAAGTGAGAAATCCCCACAGCAAACAGGCTGAAAGTAATGGAGCCAGGGGCAAGGGACCAGCAGATGCCAGCCAGGTGCCTTCCCAGCTGAAAGAGATGTTTTGAATGTCATCAGCATTTCTTGAGTGATGGTAACTGCTGGCTTGAAAGGATGTATAGACACTAGAAAAGCCATGTTTTAATCAAAATCCCATTTCATAATGGCAGAATAATTCCTATTCAATATTGTATGTTTGAATCTGTAATTAGATAATCTCCCTGGAGATGTGATTTAATCAAGAGTGGTTGTTAAACTGGATTAGGTTATGACATGTCTCCACCCATTTGGGTGGGTGTTGATAAATTTCTGGAGTCCTATAAAAGAGGAAATATTTTGGAGAATCAGAGATTCAGAGAGCAGAGCAGAATGACATAGCCACGAGAAGCAGAGTCCACCAGCCAGCAATCTTTGGAGATGAAGAAAGAAAATGCCTCCCGGGGAGGTTCATACAACAGGAAGCCAGAAGCTAGCAGATGATGCTGTGTTCTCCATATGCCCTTCCAGATGAGAGAGGAACCCTGACCGTGTTCACCCTGTGCCTTTCCAGATGAGAGAGAAACTCTGACTCTGTTCGCCATGTGCCCTTCCACTTGAGAGAAAAACCGTGAACTTCATTGGTCTTCTTAAACCAAGGTATCATTCCCTGGATGTATGCCTTTGATTGGACATTTCTATAGATTTGCTTTAATTGGGACATATTCTCGGCCTTAGAACCACAGACTAGCAACTTACTAAATTCCTCTTTTTAAAAGCCATTCTGTTTCTGTTATATTGCATTCCAGCAGCTAGCAAACCAGAACAGTAACCTCTTGTTGGTGCCTTTATTTGGACATTTTCATGGCCTTAGAACTATAAACTTGCAACTTAATAAATTCCTTTTTTAAAAGCTGTTCCATTTCTGGTATACTGCTTTCTGGCAGCATTAACAAACTAAAACACCCTCCCTGTGACTAATTCTCAGCATCTCTATTGTTTTCTTGTTTACATGAGTTACTACCACTTCCAATTTCTGATCTTTTGTGAAGACCCTATGGTTTCTCTGTTGAATCGTATTCCAGTAGCCTTGATTCTTGAGAATGACTGTACACCTATATAGTCTCTACAGTGTGATCATGTGATTGTGAAAACCTTGTGGCTGACGCTCCCCTTATCCAGGGTATGGAAAGATGAGCACAAAAAATAAATATATTAATGGAGGGGTGGTGCACCAGTTTGAAAGTATTATGTGCCCCAGAAAAGCCATACTTAATCCTGATTTAATACGTAGGTTGGAAACTTCTCTCCAGAGATGTGACATGTCCAATTGTGGGTGTGCCCTTTTGATTAGATGATGTGACTCCAGGGATCTTGATTAGTTTACTAGAGTCTTTAAAAGGAAAACATTTTCAAGAAACCTCCGAAACGACAGAAGCCTCAGAGCCAACAGACAGAGAGCTGACAAACTTCAGAGCACAGCAGACACAGATGCCAACATCTGGAGAACACAGATGTTTGGAGATGCTTGGAGCCAGCACACATAGCCATGAGAGGTTAAGCAAGCCAGAACCTGCAAAGCGAAGGGAAGCCAGCTCCAGAGAAGCAAAGTGAGGAAACCCTACAAGAATAGAGGCTAAAAGTAATGGATCCCAAGAGCAAGGGAGAAGCAAATGCTAGCCACATCAATTTCCAGCTAACAGATGTGTTCTAGACCCATTGGCCTTTCTTGAGTGAAGGTAACCTTGTTAGTGCTTAATGCGGACACTTACTTCCTTAGAACTGTATACTTGTAACTTACTAAATTCCCTTTATAAAAGCTGTTCCATTTCTGGTACTGTATTCTGACAGCTTTCAAACTAATATGGGGCGGGGGGAGGATAAGGGGCTAAAAAAGGGTTGATTGTAATAGTGGTAAATAAACAGGGAGGGGTAAGGGGTGTATGGGTAGTTTTCTTTCTGGATTGATGCAAACGTCCTAAAAATGGTCATGATTTTTGCATTTGGTAAAAACGTGTCTCCTTGGGGTCCAAAGGGTGGAATATGCTAGTTTGAAGCTTTCATGTACCCCAGAAAAGGCATGTTCTTTAATCTTCATTCAATTTTGTTGGGTGAGATCTTTTTTGTTTCCATGGAGATGTGGCCCACCCAATGTGGGTGGTAACTTTTGATTAGATGGTTTCTATGGAGATGGATCTCTACCCTTTCAAGGTGGCATTGCTTACGGGTGCCCTTTACAAGGAAACCATTTTGGAAAAAGTTTCAGAGCCAACAGAGCCCACACAGCCAGAGACCTTTGGAGATGCAGAAGGAAAACGCCCCCAGGGGAGCCTTATGAAATGAGGAGAGGAAGCTAGCAGATATCATCATGTGCCCACCCAGCTGAGAGAGAAACCCTGAACTTCATTAGCCCTTTTTCTTTGGAGTTAAGAATACAGGGTCTTAAAACTTCTCCCAGCCCTTGTGAGCAGCGATGGTGGTGAACATGAACTCAGCTCTGAGACTTAGTTAACAGAAGGTAGAAAATGTAGAAATGCAACCAGTTGTTACCTGTTATTTGAGACCAATGGAGATCATAATTCTGAAGAAAATGAAGAGGATCGTTGCCATCCAATTCCTAAAGAAGCTGGCTTTCCAAAGGGCAATATCTATATCTGGGCCATCTTTGTATTTTATTATGGCTAGCACAGTGTTGGGCCTAAGAATCTCGTTCAGCAAATTTTTGTTCAATAAATAAATTAATGATATTAACAAAGAAAACAACAGCAAAAAAACAAAATAAAAAATACCATGGCGATAAATACACAAGTAGGTGATGATATTGTGAGCCACTGATTGTATACTTTGGATGGCCTGTATGATGTGTGCAGATATCTTAATAAAAAATACTTAGCACGGGCAATGGTGGTGCAGTGGCAGAGACCCGGGTTCGATTCTTAGTGCCTGCCCATGCAAAAACCAAAACCAAACCAAACCAAAAAAACCTTAAAAAAATAAGGGCAGACAATGGTGGCTCAGTGGCAGAGTTGTCATCTGCCATGCCAGAGATCTGGGTTTGATTCTCGGAGCCTGCCCATGTTAAAAAATAATAATAAAATAAAAAGGAAAGACATAAAAAAAAAAAAACCCTACAGTTTCTTCCAGAGCTTTCTCTTTTAAGCCAATATCTGGTTGAAATCTTAATGTGGCATATACTTAGAAGACTAGTGAATGACACCAAATCGGCATAATATTGCCAGTCAAACCTTTTGCAAACCATCATTTCACTTAAACTATTACTTTACTGAAAAAAATAATTTGATGAGCTCACCTTATAAAAAACATTTATTTTGTAAACTATCTTTATAGAAATAGACTCTAAAATCACACAATTTCTTATTTAAACAACATAAAGCATAATCCCAATCTCCCCCATCAAAAACCTACTCCATAACTGAAGTAACCAAAAACCCATGAACTGTACTGCTAAAAGAAAGAGGGTGGTGGTGGGGGGGACATTTACTAAACTTCCACAGGAAGATTGTATAAACCTGACAGTGGTTAAGTATACATCAGCCTGTACCCAAGAGTACTACCGAGTCTCAAAAATTAACTGGAAATCTAAACTTATTATGAATACTTATTTGTTCTTAATAAGGCTCAGAAAATTTACCATCTATTAAGTAGGCAATGGTGCTAGTTACATTATATAAACTGATAAAAAGTAACATAGGTATATAGGTAACCAATATAGGTAAATCGCTAGATGTAAACAAAAACTTTGAAAAGTCATTCTTTAGCTTCAATTTAAAGCAAGCATTCAGGACTGGAATCTTCAGAATTTTCTAATATCTTGAAAATCCCCATCCTTTCTTTAATTTGTTTCGAGGCATTCATTTGATCTGAAAAGAAATTAAAAAATTAAAACAATGCTTTAATTATTTTTAAAAAATGCTTTTAAAAAAATCTTAAGAAGAAATGTCTAATATTTTGTTATGAGTCATCTGTCAAAACTTTAAAATCCAGAAATGTGGGTCACTCTATTCCTTAATAAGAGGTTAACAGTAGCAAAAGCAAGAGGGTACACCAGTACGTAAGAGCTCTTATTATAAAAACAGCCAATTCATAAAGCAATGAACATAATACTAGTGTGAATAATGTTCTCAGAGACTTAAAAAAAAAGAACTCATTCATGTTTAATTTAAAAGCTCAGACGCAAGATACCACGAAAAACTTTATTTATACATACATATTCTCTGTGCCAAGCTTGTGGCCTTTCAAATTCTGTAAATATGAGGAGTGTGAAATAAAATCTATACTGGTATTAATTTGCATTACTGTAATTTCCTGGGAGGTTGAAATATCTTTGTATATTTATTAGCCATTTTTTTTTCCTCTTCTAGCAATAATCTCATATTATCCATTTTTCTTATTATCTGTATTTGCAAATTAAAAACACTATTCCTGTCTGCCATGTTTGTGATTTGTCTTTTTTCTTTGATTTTGGTGTCTCGTTACGTTCAAGTCTTTAATATTAATATAATAAATCATGTCAATCTTTTCATTTTGTTTATAAATTTCATTTCTTAAGAATTCCTTTCCTATCCTAAAGTCATAAAAATATTTTCCTATCTTTTTAAATTTAAAAATTTTGCTTTTGAAATTTAGGTTTTGAATATATAAACTCTTAATTCACCTAAAATTTGTTCTTGAACACAGCATGAAGTAAGGATCTACATTTATTTTCTCCTTATTGATTACTTACTGTCCTAGAATCATGTATTGAGTAATAGAATTTCCCCTCTGTGTGAAATGCCATTTCTATCATTTATGAATTTTTCCATGAAAGTTTGATTTGTCTTCCTGAGCTTGCCTTGGTATACAACTAAATCAATTTATCTTATCATGAGCTAATTCAACATGAACGACTTCTCATATTTCCTTGAAATGTCATACTAGGATTTTTAATTAGAAGAGCAATATTAAAAAAATAAATTAATTTGGAGAATTCTTGATTTACTTTTTATTTATTTTTTGCATGGGCAGGCACTGGGAATCGAACCCGGGTCTCCAGCATAGCAGGCAAGAATTCTGCCACTGAGCCACCATCACCTACCCTATTTTTTATATTAAATGTTCTTATCTATAAACTTCTTCAGTCCTTCTGTTAATGTCCTTCAATATTTTGACTTTCTCCATGAAAATATTAAAGAAATTTTATATTTAATCCTAAGCACATTAGTTTTTTTGCTGCTGTATATATCTTATTCTATAAGCAATTATCACCGTTAAAAACAAATAGAAATAATTTTGATTCCTGCTTAAGCTTTTACTCTTCTAATCTATTTTTATTACGGTATAGTACTAATTAGGACCTCTACATAGTGTTGCACATTGCAGAGTAGAAGTAAGAGCTGTTATCCTTTACTGTTCTTGAATTTACAGTAAGTCCCTACATGGACACAGTCAGACAAAAACATTCTTCTTTATTTAATTTTAAGAATTATGAGGATTATGATGTTATTATGTCATGCAGCTTTTTGGTATCTAATGAGGTGATCATCTAGTTGTTTCTTCTTCAGTTAATGTGAATTACATTTAACATTTTAAGGTGTTAAAACTATCCTTAAGTACCTTATATACTGATGATTTTGATGTGATAATATATTTAAGATTTAGCCATAATGCTTTCTTTTACAGATCTTTTTCACTTGATGTAATATTAAATAAGAGAACAAAGCACTTGTATTCTTGAGTAAGATGTGCAATCCGAATTTAATCAGGCCCACAGAGTTATTTACAAGTTTACAGGAAATTTGTAGATTGAGGAACAAAATTAAAAGATGCCACAAGGAAAATAATCAACCAATCCTAGAATGTGGGTTATTTTATCAAATAGCTCAGTTTCTCCAATAAATCAATGGCATGGAAAAACAAAATAGCAGAGGATGTTACAGAAGAAAAAAGAAGGAAGATGTTATAACAAATCAATATAATTTGGATCCTGAGTCCAACTGTAAGAAGATTTGGAACAATCAAGAAAGTGAATATGAATTAGATTTTAGATGACATAAAGAAATTAGTGCCAATACCCTTAAAATGTAAATGACATAGTGGTTATGATTAAAAGCATGCCCCTCTCAGTAAAAGATGTATAATGAAGTATTTAAAGGTAAAATGTTATGAAGGATGGCAACGAGCCAAAATTCACTACCTGTTGTTAACTACTGAGGCTAAATGAATGACTAAAAACTATGCATTCATTATACTATCCTATGTGCATGTTTCAAAGTTTCCATAAAAAATAGTGTGCACTACTTACCGATGAGATCACTTCTATCTAACAACAACTCTAGATCTTTATCACTAATGACCTTCTCTCTTGATCCTTTTACTTCCCTACAGAAAACAAAATATTCAAATTTTTATGAATATATCAAAGCTATGAATTAATTTTATAAAACTTTTTAAAAAAGACTTTACCTTTCATAATCCCTAGATTTCAATAATTCCATTAATTCCTTAGGATCTAAGAAGGTCTTAGATGGACTTAATCCAGATTTACCACCTTTGAAATGATCTAGAAAAAATTGTCAAGAAATTAGAAACATTAAAATTCCCTTTAAAATCACAATATAATACACTAGAAATTCATCCGAATGGCTTACATGAAAAAAGACAAAAATGTTGGCAAGGATGAAGTTTTCATTCTTTGCTGGTGTAAGTATAAACTGAAATGCCCATCTGAGAAAAGGTTTGGTATCCCATAGTTAAACATACACCTACCTATGATCAAATAAATGCCCACAAAGACTACTATCTAAACATCAACTATCAAGAGAATGGATGAACCAACTACTAAGCAATAAAAAAGAAAAGCTTCTAATATAAAACACAGATGAATCTAAAATTATATTGAACAAAAATAGCCAGACAAAAAAGAATACACACATACAAATGAATCCATGTATAAAGTTAAGAAAAACAAAACTAATCTACATGACAGAATCAAAATAGTGGTTGCCTTTGAGTGGGGGGCGGGGGTGGGGAGCAGAGGGGCATGGGTGTAATGACAGGAAATGACGCATAAGGAAACTTTCTTAGATGATAGAAATGTTCATTATCTTAATCTGGGTGATAGCTACATCAGAATACACATTAGTCAAAATTCATTACACTATATATACCTATGTTTTACCTCAATAAAGCATTGTTGGTATTTAAAAGATTCTTCTCAAATTTTCTGCCAAATTAACCTCTTAAATATTGAAAATAGAATTTAGGAAACTAAAACAGCAGCTAAATCTAATCTAAATTTAGACTATATTAAGTATTTAAAGAATACATAATTTACATCATCATTCAAATTCCTAAAGCAGCACTGGTAAAGATTTTTTAACTTACACAAAATCTTACTAAAACAAAGCTCTCTCCACTCCTCAATCTCAACAAAAATTAAGTTGCTCTCATTTCTCTAGATTGACACAGAGGATTTTCTAACTTTTCTTAAAGTAATCATCAACCTATTTAATATTTTCTAGACTGAAAAAGACTGTATTTTTAAAGTACCGTGTACCAAAATATGCAAAAGGCATGCTGCAAATAACGTAGTAAAGAGAGTTAAACAGATTTCTTTTTAGCACTATTTCAATATACCTTTCATAATCTAATATTTAATATACTGAACCTTCCAGAAGAAACATGAAGTTTCCCTAAAGCTTTTTGGCCAGCAAGTCTCTTATCAGGAATAACCATTAACATCACATGAAATGCTCCCCAAGAAAGTGTAGGATAGGGCACCTAAAAATTATCCTTGATCCCTCTTTTTTCCCCCTCTACTACTCATCTAGACAATTTTTTTCTTTTTATGTAATGTCTGGGGTCACCAACTTAGTATAGGCCTTTAGCAGGTGCAAATTCCCAGCTGGCTATTTAAATTATGCCATATTAAGTCACAGTAATAAAAAAAAAATTTCATGCCATGCAAAAGACAAATGAAACAAAAAAGTACTACACAGATATTATTTACTTTTGTGGATGATTAACTTTTCCAATTTTCTCTTAGCAGCTGCTCTTTCCACAATTTTCTGATCGATAGTATTTGCTGTAACAAGGCGATATACAACGACTGGCTTTGTTTGACCAATTCTATGACATCTATCTTGGGCCTGAAGATCAGACTGGGGATTCTTAAAAGGTAAAAAGGAAAATAACATTATAACAATATTAGGTTATAATTAACCTAAAGTCAGCGATAAAAATCAACTGTTTAATGGCGCCATAATCGTTAGATAAATTCTAATGATTCATCACATACACCCCTGGCAATCCTAAAAAAAATAAAAGCAAAACAACCAAAAGAAACTTTAAATACCTAAAAGGAAACATGCTTGCTTTTTTATAACTTGATAAAGAAATAATTCTTAGCTGAAAACAGAAACCTTTTAAAAATAGATGAATGAAATCGCTAAATCGACAATGAAAGGTTAAAAATTCAGAATGGAAATATTATCAACATACTGCTAATTAATTGCTAGTATTCTATTATACTTTACTTCCAACTTACCCAATCACTATCATAAATGATAACTGTGTCTGCTGCAGTCAAGTTAATGCCCAGACCACCAGCTCGTGTACTCACTAAGAAGATAAATACTTCTGGATCTGTGTTGAAGTTGTGCATCTAAAAGCAAAAAAGAAAAAATTAAGTTTGGCTAAGATTGGGGAAAAACTTGTTTTTAATTACAATTGCTAAAAGCTTATCTAAGGGAGGCCAAACCAATCATTTAGATCTATAAAACAATTACACTGATTAATAAAAACTCTGCTTATGTTAATTTCACTTATTTTTCCAAGCACCTATTTTATTAAAGGGATCTTAACTTTGTCAAAACCATATATTGCAAGGAAAGTTTAAAGGAGAATGAGATCATCTGAAGGTTTTATGGACCCAGGAAAAGATATTTTTGAAGCTAAGCCATTCTTCTGGGTGTAGACCTACTCAGGGTGGGACTTTTTGATTAGGTTACTTCAGTTGAGGCATGCTCCAGGTAGGTCTTAATCCTCTTATTGGAACCCTTTATAGGAGCATGAAATACAGAGAAAGCACAGAAGCTAAGAGAGACAGAAAACAAAGAGGAAACCACTGAAGCTTGAAGCAATGAAACCCGGAAGAGTAGGGAGAGACCAATGGATGCCTTGTGCCTTGCCACCTGACAGAGAAGTCCAGATATTATGTGATGATAACCTTGATTTGGACATTTTCACAGCTTCACAGCTGGAAGCTTGTAAATTAATAAATCCCCTTTATAAAAGTCAAACCATTTCTGGCATATTGCATTTTAGCAACTTTAGCAAACTAAAAGAGAATAACAAATATTCAAAAAATTTCATCCATCGTAACAAATGTTCCACACTACTGCAAAGTGGTAGTGGAGGGGTAGTGTATGCAAATCCTGTATTTTATGCATAATTGCTCTGTAATCCCACAACTTCTTTATTAAAGAGAAACAATAACTCCAGCAAACAAAAAAAGTGAAAAAAAAATTAATAGTGGTTGTTTGAGAGCTAGGGTAGGTTGGAAGAGGCATGAGGGAATTTTCTGGCCTGATTGCAATGTTCTATTTCTCGATAGGGGTTTGGGTTACATAGACACGGGTATGTATCAAAACTCAGCAAAGTCACACTTGACTTTAAACAATACAGGATATGTAAAATTTACCACGCAAAGACAAAACAACTGTGAATAAGTATGCTAAAAGATTTCAGGTGGTAGATATATGGATGTTCATTGTACAATTCTTTCAACTTTGTTGTATACTTGAAATTTTTAATAATAAAATGTCAGGAGTAGGGGAAGCCAAAGTCAGGGGAAAAATTCCTGTTACTCCAATATTCCGATATTGATGGTTAAGTAGAATACTATTATATAAGATTTCTGCCAGAAGATATAAATTTGAGATTCAAACATTAAGAGTTATTGGTACTAAATCAAAATATTGTTTTTGATCCTGCCATAGGGTTTTTGGTCTTTATCATCCTATCCATCTGTAGACCTGTTTTAAGTACTACTTCAGAAATTAAAATAGGAATTACAAAAAATAATTTGATATACATGACATAAAATAGTCTTACATTTTTTTCTCTCTCAGAATAAGACATGGATCCATCAAGTCTGCTAAAGTTGAAATCTCTAAGATGGCAGTAATCCATCAAAATGTCCAACATTCTTGTCATTTGTGAGAAAAGCAATACCTGAAATTTAAGTATATCTTAGTATCTAAACTGATTAATAATGAATAATTGAACAATTAAAATTCTGATCAAAAGTACCACCTTGTGGCCTCTGTTTTTTAGTTCTGGCAGCATCCGATCCAAAATTAAGAATTTCCCAGAATTTGTAACCAATTCTTCATCAACCTTAAAAGTGGGAAGGAAGAAAGGGGGGTGGAGAGAAAAAATAATCACCATAAATATTAATTATTCAGTTTGTCAAAATAACATCCATACAAACAGGTCAATTTTTAATAGGTCAGTATAAAACTTTTAATTTTTAAATATTGACATTGTTATTCAATCTTTTTTATCATAAAAGTTATTTCTCAGAGAAAAACATATTCTAGGATATAAAAGCAATAATCCTCCCCAAAAGAACGATATAAAAGAACAGTTTCAAAATTACTCTATAATGTTGACGTGATTCTACACTTTCAAAAAGATATGTAGGAAAATTAGTCCAGAATTCTTAGTAGAAATTAAAGGAAGCATAGGAGCTTATCCAGAGTAACATAAGTGACACTGAGGGAAAGGAAAATTTTCTCTGTCTGGTAATATCATTGCCTCATCACAGAAGTATCAATAAGATACTTTTTTATTTGAGTAGGAAATCTTTATCTCCTTTCTTACTTAAAAGAATATAAACTACTGTTTCTCAAATGGAGTGATTTTGTCCCCACAGGGGACACTAATGCATCTAGTGGATAAGGGTCAGGGATGGTGCTAAATGGAGTACAGTACACAGAACAGCACTTCCATGATAAAGAACTATCTGGTTCAAAGTAACAATATCACTGGAGGTAAGAAATCCTGCTGCAGCAAAGTAGTATGAAATAAGCATGAATAGATTTCTTTTCACTTCTATTTTTTTTTCTATGCCCAAGAAAGCATTTCATTCACATGTGAAAACCCACAACATTTCCATTTTCTTCTGTGGCTATTTGTTGAGACTTTAGCAATGAACAGCCAGATTTATTTTGACAAGCTGAAAAATTAAGTTGATTTTTATTCGTAAATTGGCTAACTAAAATACTGAAAAGGTGAAAACTACTTCTAAAACAGACATCAAGAGAACTACCTCGAAAATAGACACCAAGGGAGGAGGGCCCAAATGGCGGCTTAGCGAGGTGTGGTAAGTTTGTCCTCCAGGGCAGCTAATAAATAGCTAGGAACAGTACAAAACAACTGCTGGGGCCACGTCAGTGACTGACACAGAGCATACACCAATCTGGACCAGCTGGACTGGCTGTGAGCCCCCCCCCAGAACCGTGAGTTCCCCAAGCCACAGCGGCCGGTGCTCCTCCCCCACAGCCTGCTTCTCAGATGGGAAAGGAAAGGGACTTTACTAGCAGCAGGGGCTGAGCACAACCAAATTCCAATTGTGGAATTAACTCACAAATTCTGACTACTAAAAGTAGGCCCCCAGCTCAGCTGAACCTCGAGCAAAAGCAGAGGTCACTGGTTTTTGTCCCAGTGCAGAGCAGGCAGGGCTGACAGAGAAGGAAAAAAAAACAGAGTTTTTTTTGGATTTGAAAGGGTCTGGGCCCTGAAGGAAAAGATGCACACAGGACCTGGAGATACACAGCAATATACCAACTTAAACCCTGGACTGGCAAACCTGAGGAATGGGGGTACTGCTCTGAAAAGGATTTTTCTCTTTCATTTTGGTAGCTGTGTTTCTACAGCTTGACTGCTCTTTGGATACAGCTGTAAGACTTCTTGGGCTCCACTGTCCCAGGCATAGGCAGAATTAAGCTTGTTTGAGTGCCTGTCTGGAGCCTGTGTCTTCCTCAGGAGATGGGTGGGGACCAGCTCAGGTGGAATCCCTCCCTCAAGGAGTTCAGACCACAGGCTCTGGAAAAGCAAAGCGATTAAAACCAGACTACAACCTCTCCTCTGTCTCCACCATGCCCCCAGCAGGGAGAGTCTGCTGAAGTTAAAGGTACCGCATCACCTTAAGCTGGTGGGACCTGCAGGCAGACAAGCACCACATACTGGGCAGAACAGGAAAAATGGAGAGCCCAGAGGCTTCATAGGAAAGTCTCAATCTGCTGGGTTTCACCCTCAGGAAAAACTGATGTAGGTAACTCTTTCCTCCTGACAGGGGTAGTTTGGTCTGGGAAAATCTGGCTGGGGTCTACAGTACCTAAGTAGACCCTCCTAAGGGTGGGGGGTGGGGAGGCAACATTACAGGTAGGGCAAGAAACAAGAAAACAAGAACTAAAAAATTCTAATCACTTAAACAAAACCGTAGAGGTCCAGAATAAGATGAACTGAATGTCAAAGAACAGACAGACAACAAAGTCATCCAGCAAGAAAATCCTAAGTAAAAAAAGTGAAAACAATCTCCAGAATTAATTAATTAAGGTAATTAAATGCCTAGACACCAGCAAAAAATAATAAATCATACTAGGAAAACTGAAGATATGGCCCAGTCAAAGGAACAAACCAACTATTCAAATGAGATACAGGAATTGAAACAATTAATTCAGAATGTTCAAAGAGACATGGAAAACCTCATCAAAAATCAAATCAGTGAATTGAGGGAGCATATAAAGAAGGTAAGGAATGAACAAAAAGAAAAAATCGAAAGTCTGAAAAAATAAATCAGAACTTATGGGAATGAAAGGCACAGTAGAAGACGTGAAAAAAACAATGGATACCTACAATGTCAGATTTCAAGAGGCAGAAGATAAGGATTAGAGAACTGGAGGACAGGACATCTGGAATGTGACAAGCAAAAGAATAAAAAGAATGAAAAAATATGAGCAGGGACTAAGGGAACTGAATGACAATATAAAGGGCACCAACATGTGTTGTGAGTGTCCCAGAAAGAGAAGAGAAGGGAAAAGGAGGAGAAAAACTAATGGAGGAAATTATCACTGAGAATTTCCCAACTCTTATGAAAGATTTAAAATTACAGATCCAAGAATTATAGCATACCCCAAACAGAATTGATCCAAATAGACATACTCCAAGACACTTACTAATGAGAATGTCAGATGTTAAAGAGAAAGAGAGAATCCTGAAAGCAGCAAGAGAAAAGCAATCCATCACATACAAGGGAAGCCCAATAAGACTAGGCGTAGATTTCTCAGCAGAAACCATGGAGGTGAGAAGACAGTGGGATGATATATTTAAATTACTAAAAGAGAAAAACTGCCAACCAAGAATTCTATATCCAGCAAAGTTGTCCTTCAAAAACAAGGGAGAAATTAAAACATTTTCAGACAAAAAAATCACTGAATTTGTGACCAAGAGACCGGCTCTGCAAGAAATACTAAAGGGAGCACTAGAGGCAGATACGAAAAGACAGGAGAGAGAGGTGTGGAGAAGAGCACAGAACTGAAGACTATCAGTAAAGGTAAAAAGAAGAAAAATTAGATATGACATATAAAATCCAGAAGGCAAAATAGTAGAAGAAAGTACTGCCTGTACAGTAATAACACTAAATGTTAATGGATTAAACTCCCCAATCAAAAGACATAGACTGGCCAAATGCATTAAAAGACAGGACCCATCTATATGCTGTCCTACAGGAAACACATCTTAGACCCAAGGATAAACATAGGTTGAAGGTGAAAGCTTGGGAAAAGATATTTCATGCAAATAACAATCAGAAAAGAGTAGGAGGGCTATACTGATATCCAAACAAATTAGACTTCAAATGTAAAACAGTTAAAAGAGAAAAAGGACACTATATATTAATAAAAGGAACAATTCAACAAGAAAACATAACAATCATAAATATTTATGCACCGAGACAGAATGCTCCAAAATACATGAGGCAAGCACTGAAAACACTGAAAAGAGAAACAGACACATCTACCATTATAGTTGGAGACTTCAATTTCCCACTGTCACCAATGGACAGAACATCTAGACAGAGGATCAATAAAGAAGCAGAGAATTTGAATAATACAATTAATGATCTAGATTTAACAGACATATATAGAACATTACACCCCAAAACAGCAGGATACACCTTTTTCTCAAGTGCTCATGGATAATTCTCAAGAATAGACCATATGCTGGGTCACAAAGCTAGTCTCAATAAATTTAAAAAGGCTGAAATCATACCAAACACTTTCTCAGATCATAAAGGAATGAAGCTGGAAATCAATAATAGGCAGAGGGCCAGAAAATTCACAAATATATGGAGGCGCAACAATACACTCTTAAACAACCAGTGTGTCAAGGAAGAAATTACAAGAGAAATCAGTAAATATCTCGACGCAAATGAAAATGAAAACACAACATATCAAAACTTATAGGATGCAGCAAAGGCACTGTTAAGAGGGAAACTTATTGCCCTAAATGTCTATATCAAAAAAGAAGGAGCAAAAATTGAGGAATTAACTGTCTACTTCGAAGAACTAGAGAAAGAACAGCAAATTAACCCCAATGCAAGCAAACGGAAAGAAATAATGAAGATTAGAGCAGAAATAAATGAAATTTAGAACATGAAAACAATCGAGAAAATCAACAAAACCAGAAGTTGGTTCTATGAGAAAATCAGTAAGATTGATGGACCCTTAGCAAGGATAACAAAAAGAGAGACAATGCAAATAAATAAAATCAGAAATGGAAGAGGAGACATAACCACGGACCCCACAGAAATAAAAGAATTAATGAGAGGGTACTATAAACAACTTTATGCTAATAAACTCGACAATGTAGATGAAATGGACAACTTCCTAGAAAGGCATGAACAACCAACATTGACTTGAGAGGAAATAGACGAACTCAACAAACAAGTAAAGAAACTGAATCAGTCATTAAGAAGCTCCCCAAAAAGAAAAGTCCAGGACCAAATGGCTTCACATGTGAATTCTATCAAACATTCAAGAAAGAATTAGTACCAATCCTGCTCAAACTCTTCAAAAAAATTGAAGAGGAGGGAAACTACCTAACTCATTCTAGGAAGTGAACATCGCCCTCCTACCAAAGCCAGACAAAGATATTACAAAAAAAAACCCTACAGACTAATCTCTCAAACAAATATAAACGCAAAAATCCACAATAAAATTTTTTCAAATAGAATCCAGCAGCACATTAAAAAAATCGTACACCATGACCAAGTAGGATTCATCCCAGGTATGCAAGGATGCTTCAACATATGAAAATCAATTAATGTAATATACCATACCATTTCAACAAATCAAAGCCGAGAAACCACATGATCATCTCGATTGATGATAAAATTCAACATCCTTTCCTGTTGAAAACACTTCAAAGGTCAGGAAAAGAAGGGAACTTCCTCAACATGATAAAGGGAATACATGAAAAACCCACAGTGAACATCATCCTCAATGTGGAAAAACTGAAAACGTTCCCCCTAAGATCAGGAACAAGACAAGGACGTCCACTATTACTACTGTTATTCAAGATTGTGTTGGAAGTTCTAGCCAGAGCAATTAGATAAGAAAAAGAAATATAAGGCATCAAAATTTGCAAGAAGTAAAATTCTCACTGCAGATGGTATACTATATGTTGAAAACTGTGAAAAATCCACAGCAAAACTACTAGAGCTAATAAATGAGTACCGTAAACTGGCAGGGTACAAGATCAACACTCAAAAATCTGTAGTGTTTCTGAGTGCATTTCCTAATATAACTTATGTAGATAGCTTGATTGAACACCATAAATACTTGGAACCTTGGGTAGGACATGAGATTTTGTAGGTTTGTCCAGATTGATGCCTTGATAAATCCCAGAGTGTTTTGATCAGTGAGTGGAAAAGTATTTGCAAAGTTCCCTAGGGGGAATGGTGAGAATGGGGGAAAATTCAACCTCCCCAAGTGGAGAATTCTTGATATTCTCCCAAAGCAATAGGTTGGGTCCCCAATCTTGGGGGTTGTTCATATGAAACTTAACCCCGCAAAGGATAGGCTAAGCCTACTTAAAATTAGGCCTAAGAGTCAACCCCAAGACAACCTCTTTTATTGCTCAGATGTGGCCTCTCTCTCTCAGCCAACATGACAAGCAAACTTGCTGCCCTCCCCCTCTCTACATGGGACATGACTCCCAGGGGTGTGGACCTTCCTGGCAATGTGGGACAGAAATCCTAGAATGAACTGGGACTCAGCACCAAGGGATTGAGAAAACCTTCTTGACCAAAATGGGGAAGAGAGAAATGAGACAAAATAAAGTGTCAATGGCTGAGAGATTCCAAACAGCCAAGAGGTTATCTTGGAGGTTATTCTTACACATTAAATAGATATCACTTTTTTAGTTAAGGTGTAACAGAGAGGCTGGAGGGAACTGCCTGAAAATATAGAGCTGTGTTCCAGGAGCCATGTTTCTTGAAGATGATTGTATAATGATAAAGCTTTCACAATGTGACTGCGTGACTGTGAAAACCTTGTGTCTGATGCTTCTTTTATCTACCTTATGGACAGATGAGTAAAACACATGGATTAAAAGTAAACAAAGGACATTAAGTCAACTAAAAAAAAAAAATCAAGTAAAATGCAGAGTAGAAACCAATGCTTTACTAAAAAAGCTATAATATACTCTAAATTTAAGATTATTATTTCTAAGCTATTCCTATAACGTAAATAAAAATATTCGTAGTTGGGTTACACACAGAAACTGATCTTCATTCTAACCCTCATAAGATTCTATGACTTCTAGGGGAGAAGACTGTCTTAATTTAATGGAGAAAGATTATAATCATTACATGGAAAACAACGCAGTATTTACTTTAAATAACAGAAATCCAACCAAACAAAATAATATATTCCCCTAATATAAAAAAGTTACAGAAATCAAAACAGTAAATTATTAAATGGTATTTACCTTAAACTCTTGTGTGACGGGGTCTATAGGGTATTCAATCAAATACGGATGGTTACAGCATTTGCGAAGTAGCATCATTATATTCTGCAACTTCAGATTAACTTCAGATTCTATTGGGATATTCACTTCCACAACAGTTCTACCAAAAACACATATTCCATGAATATGAGAAATGTGAGTAATACCACAGTGTAAAGGATACTTCATTTTTAAACTCCCACCTTTCTCGTTCCACCTCTGGCTGAATTTGACTGATCAATTTTTCCAACTCATTAGGGAAATCATCTATTTGGCTGTAATTTATTAATTTTCTAGTTCGTCGCTTTGGTCGTCCAGTAGGACTTAGTTGAACTGTTTCTTTCTAAAAGAGAGCAAATTAAAAGAATATCTGTCTTAAAAAGCACACTACTTAACTGTAAATAGAGTATAATAAATTTCTATGGACAAAATGACTACTTTAAAATACAAAGAAAAACATAGTTTAGGCAATTTTCAATAGCACAATATCAGGGATAGATATATACTATAGCCAAATGCAAATGTATGAAATTTAACTGTTTTTAACACTGATGACGATATCTGAGATAAAATTGCTTTGAACTTATATAAAGGGATTTAATAACTTAAGACTGAAATAAGGCTCTAGAAATCTGCATTACAGAGGGTATTTCTTTGGATTGGTGTAATACTGCAGTGGAATTCCTCAAAGTAGCCAACTAGCCAAAGTTTCTAATAGCCAAGAAGCCGACCCTACCTTTATAGTTACTAGTAAAAGGGAAAAAGGGAAGCTAATGATTATACTAAACAAATACATAATCCTAAATATTTTGAAAATATATAAACCCATAGTATACAGAAAAAACAAAGACATCTAAACACAATTTAACTGTCTCTTAATGTTCAGTTACAAAATAAAGATAATCACACCCCAGACCCATCTCTTGTAATATGGTGGATGACTCAAGTAGGTTATTTCTTTCAGATAGATGCTCTATTAATCTTTTTGGCTAACAATAACCTTCTGTAAAAGAACTGTATATTTGGAGGGGATGGTCTATTTGGCAAACCCTCAGTACAGCGATTTGTAAACGACTATAAAGCAGTCATACATAGTTTTAATTTTAGTAGAACCAAAGAATCACTAGAGACATTTTTTGCTATTGATCTTTTCTCTGGTTAGCAATTCATCCTTGACAAGTCCTAAAAACAGGTGATGAGCCTAAGATTGAATCAATCATGAATTTATAAGGTATTTCAAAAGTCTACTCTCTACCTCACTGCATCCAAACATGTTTGCAATTGTACGGTTCACAATGGCTGTATAAAAGATTTCTTGTTTCTTTGAAAGTGGTGCATAAACCACTACTTCTCGTTTAGGAGGAACTTCAAGAGCAACATCAGATTTCAGTCTTCTCAGTAAGAAGGGTGTGAGAATCTAAAATTTAAACATAAATAAATAAATATTAAATATTACTATTTTCTCAGAGAATATCTTACCACACACCCTTCACCATTTCTTTTTCCTTTCTTCTGGTATAAATACTACCTAGTCTCCAAAGGTGAGATAAAATATCATCTCTTTAAAATTTTCCCAGATAAAACTAAATAGAAGAAAGAAGGATTATATGATTATATCATTATTAAATTGCTTAGACCTTTAAAAGAACATGAATGTATTTAAAAAATCATTTTATGATCTCAAGAGCTTTATCTACAAATCTGAGTTGACAACTGGTTTACATAAAGCTCATTCCTAGGTCTCAGTACTTCAAATTCTCCACAGGTATAGGATTAAGCAGAGAATATATCAGAAAAAGAAAACATTACCAATGGGTGGAGAAGAAAATATATCAGGAGATAGCAGCACACAAACTAGGATGCCTACAGGCAAATTATCAGAACAAAAATGTAAATGTTCCATAAATAACTTAAGATGTACACATCTTTAAAGAAAAGAACATCAAAATAATGATATATTTTACTACCAGCTGTATAGAAATATATTAAAGTTTAATGTTATTTAGAAACAGCAAATGTGAGAGAAGAGGCTCTTATACATTGTTAGAGGACATGTACATAGGATATTTGTACATATTTGATGGCATATACACACAAGCTTTCTAAAAGGATAGTAAGAGATTGTGAGTTATATTTTGGAAGAGGGAAAGGAGGTGCGGCAGAAGGAAAGGAAACTGTCTTTTCACTTTCTAACTTCCTATACTTTTAAAAAACATTTCACCAAGCAAATATATTATTCTCATCAAAAAAATCTTTAGTGCATTGTAAAGGATACTTATATCAAAACAAATGTTTTTAATGAGAAAGCTAGGTCTAACATTCTAAAACTGATGGTTTTTATGAGTTATATTTAACATTATCTAGAATCTAGATCTGTGGCAAAATATGAAAAAAAGAAAACATTATCTTCCATAAAATTTAAGTACAATGAGTATGTGATATGATTATTGTTCTTGTTCTAATTTTTGTGTTTTTGTCCTACACGAGGAAGAGCCCTACATCTGTAAAGTTAACACCATGTCTGTAGTAATCCAGCTTAAGAGAACACTGGCAACGTGTAGCAAGTCAGTGAGACATAAGGGATGTAAAGGACTAGGAAACCCTTTCATATAGAAAACTTACACCATCATTCATGTAAGTTTGAAAACTTATAATAAAAATTTAATTAAATTTCATAATTAAAAGTTTCCTAAGGACAAAAAACTTAACATGAAAATCCTTAAAATTTGCTTTATACATGGATTTAACTATTGATGACATTGGTGATAATGATATATCATGCCAAAACACATCTATTCTTCTTTAAATAATCATTTTCCACAGTAATTTTACACTGTGGGTCACTTAAAAGCCTCTATCCCAACTACTGGTAAATGGAAGAGTAAAAACTTCTGCAGACACATAAAAAAGGACACTATAAGTAAAGTTTATCCAAAACAGTCGAGGGGAAGAAAATATTGCTTTATGTTGCAAAAGCCATTGCAACATAAAGATCAATGGCTTACCTTTAATATAGATATTATAAATCATCAAGAAACAGGTCTCACAACATATACAATTGACAAAAAAAACTACAAATGATCAACGGACATCTCAGAGGCTCAACCCATGAAAAATCCTATCTTTTTTTTGTCTCTCTTATTGGAACACATTTTGAAAGGCTTCAAAATTGTAGGTAGACAGGTATTTTTCTGCATTTTCTTTCGAAGTATAATATGTCATACAAATGCTTTCTGAAGGACAATTTGGCTATGTGTGTCAAAAGCCTTCACTGTACAAACCTTTTGATTCAGAAATTCTTTATGCAGGAATTATTTTCTAAGGAATAATTAGAATGGCAAAGCTATAGTTACAGATACTGAACTCTTCTTAAAGTAAGGAAAAGTTTTTAAAACAAAAGACATAAAATTATAGCATGACAAGACAATAGGATACCAAGCAGCTATTAAAACTGTTTAGTCAAATCTATATGTATTAAGAGGAAAATAATTTTCTGATAAATTAATATGATTTTTCGAAAGACGACCTTAAGGAACAAGTTTATTTCAAAAAAGAAAAAAGAAGTTACTTTTCCTCATAATATATAAGTAGAACAAATATATGTTTACAGAGAGACAGAAAAGAGCCTGGAAAGATATAATGGTGAAACACAAAATATCATCACTTGGTACATATTGCTAGGGAATAAGATTTGGGAGGGGAAAACTATAAAAATGTTGACTAAAATTGTCAGAGAACAAAGGAGAAGATTTTTTGGGTCCACATATGAAAATGGCTAAGAGACCTGCAAAGGTTATGTATGTCTAAAGTAAAGGTAGCAGCTGTAAGAAGAAAGAACTGCGAGGAGAATGGATTAGACACAGGCCATGTAAGAAAGTATCCAATCCTCTAAGTGATTGGCTAGGTGAGCACTAAGGTTCCTTTTTGATTCTATAAACCTATAGTAAGCAGAGTAAGAAAAAAATTCAAAACCTGGTGCAGCATATGCAATACGTTCTGTTCTCTTTCTTTAGCAATAATATCCTCTGCAGTTTCTGAAAGACTAGTGATGTCAAACCAAGACTCAAAGCTGGAGAAGAAAAATAATTACAAGTTAACCTATCACATAAATTAATTTATATCACTGTGTATATTATGACACATGGATATCATTTTGCTTAATTTTTCAACTTCAAATCTTTAATTACAATGAAAAATGACCACATTTAAAGAAGATGCAAAATTAGAATTGTGATCCTAAAGGTTACACTTTTCTGATTTATAAATTTATAAAAATAGTCTTTTTACAGAATAAAAATCAAATATGCACTAGGTCCATATATTATTAAACATATAAACAGAATTATAGAAAATAAGAACTCTGAAATCTAAGGCCATAAACTGTTCTCTATAGGTGCATGACTTATTACAAATATTTTTAAAATTCAACATATACACAGCTTGATAAAGACATCTACTATGCCCTTAATTCCTTTCCAATGTTAAAAAAATAACAAGCACATAGATATTTTTAGTTTATACTAAGTAACACTAGATTATCAATAAATCCAATGGCAAACCAACACATTAGTAACATTTATGCAGTAGTCAACTCAGTTATTGCCAAACTTGACTGTGCATCAAAAATCACCTGAAACAGGTTTAACAACAACAACAAAAAAAATCAGACTCCAAGCTCCTACCTTGAGATTCTAAATCAGTAAATCTGGGTTAGTACTTATAAATCTTGTCCTTATTAAAAGCTCCCCACAGGGTCAATAAGATAGCCTGGCCTTGGGCCAGTATTTGAAAATCAAAGTAGGGATACATTCTCAATATAAAAAGGTATATTTTCAAATTTATTTAGCTTTCTTCCTTCATTGATGCCAAAATAAGTATAAATCAAATCTTTGACCTCCCTTTTTTGATAAAATTTTAAACTTTTGCTAAGATTATTTCCTCTTCCCCTCTGAACACATTATTATTTTCTGAAAACCATTTTTGTTTTTTGGTTGTTATGATACAAGTAAAGACCCAAAAATAGTTTCTTATATTAAAAAGCAATAGACTGAAGTTGAGAGATTTTGGTTTTAACTGTGGCTCTGGCATTAATTAGTTATATTTAGTAATAACTTCACATCTCAGTTTCCTCATATGTGAGATAGGGGATACATGCTTAACTTTGAGGGGTAAAATGAGAAAAATCCACTTGAAAGTGCTTTATGAAGTTAAGAAAAACAAAGCTTTAACATCAAAATATTTTCTTAAGCTAAAAATAAAAATTTTCCTTTATTTAATGCAAATTGTTTTTAAACAATTGTTTATATGCTCTCAAGTAATTTGCATCAAGAGTAGTACAATATACACCACAAAAAAATCTTGCCAAAATCTATCACTTTAATTTAGCTACCCAGAAGAAAGGAATAAATCATAACTAAGAGGTTCTGAGAATGTTAGAGAACAGTTAAATAACTGGCTTACTTACCTTTTCAAGTCATCAAATACATCTGGCAACAAAAAGTTTAGCAATGACCAAAGTTCTGATAAATTGTTTTGCAAAGGAGTACCAGTCAAAAGAAGTTTGTTATCAGCATTGAATCGTTTTAACTCCCTGATAAGACGGCACTTCATGTTCTTAATCCTGTGTCCTTCATCTACTATTAAGTATTTCCAATAGCAATGCTAGAAAATGAATTGGGAGAAAATTTAAAATAATGATCTCATGATTTTGCCTAAAAGCAAGTCTAGAGATAAAACTTCTATCTTTCATTAGGGTTGAATATTGAATTTTATCAAATGTATGTCATATCTACATCTATTGAGATGATCAGGCTATATTTTCCTTTGAGCCATAACAATGGAATAAATTAATAGATTTTCCGGGACAGGCCTTACTAGGTCATGAAGTATTATTTGGAGTTCATCTGCTATTATATATGTAAGATTTCTCCATTCACATTCAAAGTAGTCTGTCTAGTGCTTTGTCAAGTTTTGATATTAGTGTGTCATACTAACTCCTAGAAAGGAATTCAAAGGGTGTATTAGATTCTATGCTCTAAAACATTAAATAACATTAGAATTTTCATTCTTGAAAGTCTACATCTGAGAGTAATATGCTTTTAATCTAATGACTTTTTAAATTTCTTACTGATATTAACTAAGAGTTTTCCTTTTTACTGGAGCCAATTTAATCATTTATATTTTCAGAGGCAGCTTTACTTTCATAAATTTGTCATAATTATTTTAATTTCTTATTTTGAATATCTGCTATCTTTCATCGTGGCCAAGCAAGTTTAAATACTTCATTGTGTAAAAATATAGAAATACACAGCATTTCTGCAAATAAACACCAAACTGACAACAGTAGGTACTACTGGGTAATGCAATTGGAAAATTCGGGAAGGGTATGAAAAGGGGCATGTTAGGCACTTTACTTTATACGTTTTACAATATGTATAAAAAACCATTTAAAAGGAACTTACTTTTCTGCAATATGCAGACCAGATAACCTGAATAAACCCTTGCTACCAGACACTTACCTAAAAGTGCCAGATAAAAAATAAAACATCCTTTATAAATGAATAATGTTGGAAGAGAAGAGCCTAGGAGACAGAAATGGCAAACAATCTGAAAAGCAAATTTCTAAGTGGCTCACATACTTCTGCTGCCACTCAGGAGTAAGAGTCCTGTACCTCCTCACTCTCATCACCCCAATAAAGCTAAGGTTCTTGAAATGATAATGTAAGCTCAGCAAAAGGGAAGATAGAAAAATTTTAGCCACCAGCAAATGGAAAGCTTCTGTTTCAATATGGGTTGGGTGGGGGAAGTTAAAGGTCTTCTTCATATAAAATCTTTGAATAGAATATTGCAGTTACCAAAAAAGAAAAAGTATGCTATGACCCTATGCATAAATAATACCCATGTTATCCATGGGTATAAATATAAAGTTACTTCTCTGAGGGAGAATAACAGTTGCCTTTTAGTTTTTCTGTTCACTACATTTTTCCACAAACAGATTGTATTACTTTTACTGTGAATAAATAAAAAGTTTTAATACTTTTTATTGCTACACATATTCACAAACTCTGTTAAATGCCTAAGATTCCAAAAATCATTTCAAAGTTTCAACAACTCAACAGTAAAATTTGATAAATACAAGTGATGATTATTTAAGCCATATTTACTTTACTTATGACTTATGTATTTTGATTATATGTTGATCTCATTATTTAAGTTATTTTCCTGGTTCTAGTCAAGCAGGAAAATATGCAGGGAACATTACACAGACAGAAAAAGAAAAACTGAAGCAGTAAAGAATTCTTAATAAAACAGGTGGAGAAGTGAGGAAGAAAAAGTTCAAAACACTAATAAATAAATTGATAAAAGCAATGGCGGGCAATGGTGGCTCAGTGGCAGAGTTCTTGCCTGCAATGCTGGAGACAATAAAAAATACAGTATCAGGAAATTACAGTATCAAGAATAAGCACAATATCAAGTAAATATCAAATAAAACATTAAGTATTTTGAGAAGAACAGATATGAAAATATTATCCCATAATTCCATGAGATCAAAATACCTACTCTATCCTTATTTGATTAAAGTAAATGAAATGAACATGTAAATTATATATACTCAAAGCACATGTTATAATTTATCTGTAAAATATTTGTGAATTAGTTTTATGTCTGGCTGATTCTAACAATTAAAATGATACTACACAGGGTGCTGAAAATTGATAGTAATTAATATTTTAAAATTTCAACTTATGTGTGAGACTAAAGCAGAAAATGTTTATTTGGTACAAAATTTATATTTTGATTCTCACAAGCAGTGTGGACAACCAAAGCTACAGGCTGAGCCCCCAGTCTTGGGGTTTGTTCATATGAAACTTAACCTCACAAAGGATAGGTCAAGTCTACTTAAAATTTAGGCCTAAGAGTCACCCCCAAGAGAACCTCTTTTGTTGCTCAGATATGGCCTCTCTCTCCTGCCAACACAACAAGCAGTCTCACCACCGTACCCCTCTCTGCGTGGGACATGACTCCCAGGGGTGTGGACCTTCCTGGCAATGTGGGACAGAGATCTTGAAATGAGCTGAGACTCAGCATCAAGGGACTGAGAATAACCCTAGAATGAGCTGAGACTTAGCATCAAGGGATTGAGAAAACCTTCTTGACCAAAAGGGGGAAGAGGGAAATGAGACAAAATAAAGTGTCAATGGCTGAGAGATTCCAAACAGAATCGAGAGGTTATCCTGGAGGTTATTCTTATGCATTAAGTAGATATCACCTTGTTGTTCAAGATGTAGCAGAGAGGCTGGAGGGAACTGCCTGAAAATGTAGAGCTGTGTTCCAGTAGCCATGTTTCTTGAAGATGACTGAATAATGATACAGTTTTCACAATGTGACTGTGTGATTGTGAAAACCTTGTGTCTGATGCTCCTTTTATCTACCTTGTCAACAGATGAGTAGAACATATGGAATAAAAATAAATAGGGGGAACAAATGTCAAAATAAATTTAGTTTGAAATGCTAGTGATCAATGAAAGGGAGGGGTAAGGGGTATGGTATGTATAAATTCTTTTTTTGTTTTTGCTTTATTTTTCTGTTGTCTTTTTATTTCTTTTTCTGAATTGATGCAAATGTTCTAAGAAATGATCATGATGATCAATATGCAACTATTTGATGATATTGTGAATTACTGATTATATATGTAAAACGGAATGATAAAAATAGGAATGTCTGCATTTATTCGGGTTTTTTTTGTATTAAAAAAATAAATTTAAAAAATTGGAAAAAATTGAAAAAAAAAAGATATAATGAAGAGGCTGAAAGGAACTGCCTAAAAATGTAGAGCTGTGTTCCAGTAGCCATGTTTCTTAAAGATGACTGTATAAAGATATAGCTTCACAATGTGACTGTGTGATTGTGAAAACGTTGTGTCTGATGCTCCTTTTATTTACCTTGCCAACTGACGAGTAGAACATATGGAATAAAAATAAGCAATAGGGGAGACAAACGTTAAAATAAATTTAGTTTAAAATGCTATTGATCAATGAAAGGGAGGGGTAAGGGGTATGGTATATATAATTATTTTTGTTTTTGTTTTATTTCTTTTTCTGAATACATGCAAATGTTTCAAGAAATGATCATGATGATGAATATGCAACTATGTGATGATATTGTGAGTTACTGATTATATATGTAGAACGGAATGTTCAAAATAGGAATGTTTGCATTTGGTGTTTTTTGGTATTTAAAAAAATAAAATAAAAAAATAAAAAAATTAAAATTAAAAAATAAATAAATAAAATTATAGTACAGCCACAGCTTAAAGTACCACAGGCCTTAATTTTATTGCTAGAGACTAAAGCCTTTATCTCAATCTTCTTTTTTTGTATGCCTTAATGGTAGAGGTCACATTTCATTCTTTTTCCATGTGACTATTCCGTTATCACAGCATCATTTGTTGAATTTGTTGTTTTTGGGAAATGCATGCATGGGCGGGGGGGAATCGAACCTGGTCTCCCGCATGGCAGGTGAGAATTTTACCACTGAACTACCCTTGTACCCCCAATCTCAATCTTTCTTCAACAATATTTCTTTTCTTTTCTTTTTTTTTTAATCTTTCTTTAACTATATAAAAACTTCTAGTTACTAGAGAAAAATGAACATACTTCTATTAAATGCTCATAGATGGTTAGAAAATAGTATAAATTAAGAAAAACATGACTTATGAATTACAAAGAAACCAATCAAGACCATGTGTACCTGTAACGCGTTTCGGTCTCTCATAGCAATTTCAAATGATGTGACTACCACAGGATGAATCTGCAGTGTTCCTTTCCGTTTGTAAATATTCTTAACCAATTTTCGACGTTCCTGCTGGGTTCCATGATATAGCATTGTAGGAATCTAAAAGATTTTATACTGATTTAGAACAAACTTTAGAACAGAATATAAATATCAACTATTTTGGGAAAAAAGGATATCAGTCATTTTTTGAAAGAAATAATTTAACTTAATCTCAGTTCTATTTTTCTATAACAAAATGAATCAAATAATTCTAACAAATCTAGTGTGAGGAAGCTACTTTACAAATATATACTCATAAAGCAAGGACGTGGATAAAACAACATATAAAAGCTATCTGGGAAGAAACTGTCATAAAGAATAAACAAAAAAATTTAAAATAAATCCTACCTAGGTCTAGCTCAGACTGAAAAGTATAAGTCAAAAAAGATGTAACATTTAAGCAGAAATCTGTATAATTACTAGGAGACATACAATTTAATTCCAACAAAATAAAACATGAAATAACATTTTAGCAAAAAAATTTCTTACTTCTGGTGTAAATCTTTTGAATTCAGCCATCCAGTTAGGAAGCGTAGACAAAGGACCACAGACAAGAAAAGGTCCAGGTACTCCTCTCTGAATCATCAATGCAATTGTAGCAATACACTGAACTGTCTTTCCCAAGCCCATTTCATCTGCTAAAATGCCATTGATACCATTTTCCCAAAGCATCTAGACAAAATAATACGGTATATTTAAAATCTGATATAATCACCTATTGAGTTAGCAATGGTCTCTTTTTTAAAAATCATACCAAAAGATGACAATATATGATTAGACTGGAGGAATATTTCTGGTAAAGTCACGTTATAACAACATGTATGGTAGGTAAGTCCTTTATCAAAGCCATAAAAATACTGGTAGCCTTTAACAAGACAATTCCTCATTTCTACAGTTTATTCTGAGTAAATAAATCATAAAGCAAAAGGTATTTACTCAAAACTTTGTTTAAAATATAGTAAGTGAAACATAAAGGGAACAACCAAAAATTGTGGTACATTACAACAATAGAATATTAAAGAAAAGAGCCGATATCTCATATTAAAAACAACAATTCATTACCCTAAGCCACTCCATGCCTTCTACTTGGTACCATCGCATTACTCCTCCCGTGAAGTGCTTTGGCTGTTGAAAAGGTACTGCCTGTCCATTACATTTCCGAACTGGGTCAAAAAAGAATTTAGTATTCTGCCTAACAGTTTGAGACAATCTATCTTTAATTATACTATTTGAATCTTCATTTTTCTGAAGATCTTCTACACAGAGATTAGAAGAGTTTCCATCCTATAAAGAAAAAAGTCTCATCAGAACTTTTACACATAGTGCTTTCTCCCCCATTTATCAGAAAATGTAACTACTAAAAAAAGAAATAAAACTACATATTGATTAAAATCCTGTAGAGTTGCCCATATTCCTCAACAAATGAAAAGCTATTTAAAAATAAATAAATAATTAAAACAAATTCTAAAAATCCTTATAGATTAAGACCATCCCTGGCACACACTTGTGAACAGAGCTTCAGAGTTTCCCTCCCTTCCAACTATTCAACCCCTAGAATGTGCTAAGAATTTGTTGAACTATTTTCTTAAAATTTCCTTGGCTCACAGCATAATTGCAATTTCCAGGAAGAAAAGGAAATAGAAAAAAATTTTCCTTTCAGGGAACATAAGAACATTTATCTTTATTACTTTCCTTGCAGGAAGACAAATTAAACAAAGTTGAAAAACTCACTACAGTACATTTGACACTCACTACCAATTTATGACTAATGGTCAATTCAAATTAATAAAATTTCTGCTTATTAAAAGATATCACTAAGGAAATGAATAGGCAAGTCACAACAGAGAAAATGTCATAAATCTGCTAAACAATGTGTATCGAGATTATAAAAAGAACTTCCGGGCAGCTGCCGTGGCTCAGCAGGCAAGAGCTCCGACCTGCCGTGCTGGAGGTCTGGAGTTCGATCCCTGGTGCCTCCTGCCCATACGCAAATTAAAAAAAAAAAAAAAAAAAAAAAGAACTTCCATAAGCGCAAGTTTTGGAAAAAAATATGTGATGGTAAAAATAAAATCTCTCATTTACAATGTCATCAATTTTCCCAAGGGCCCAGCAATTTTTTGATACGTAAACTACTTGAAATTCAACCATTAGCGAATATTTTTATATTATAATTGCTTTTGTTTTGTTATGCAGTCTTGTAATTATGAAGACTTAAATAGTGAATACAGAAATAACAAAGAATTGTTCTACATAAAACAGTAAAAAAGGAAAATCAAGCCTTCCCAAACAGAACCAAAGAAAATTTTTATGAAGGCCAGAAACAAGATTAAGGCATCTGTGCCAGTTTGAAACTGTTGTGAATCCCAGAAAAGCCATGTTCTTTAATCCTGATTCAATATTGTTGGGTGGGATCTTTTTGATTAAGTTTCCACAGAGATGTGACCCATCCAATTGGGTGAGATCTGTTTAGGTGGTTCCCATGGAGATGTATCTCCACCCATTCAAGGTGAATCGCTTATTGGAATCCTTTAAGAGAGAACCATTTTGGAAAAAGTCTCAGAGGGGACCCAGAAATTTGGAGATGCAGAAAGAAAGCGCTGCAGGAAAGCTATTTGAAACCAGAAACCAAGGACCAGCAGATGCCAGCCACATGCCTTTCCAGCTGACAGAGCTGTTCTGGATGCCATCATCCTTTCCTGAGTTAAAGAATCTTTCTCCGGATGCCTCAGTTCAGACATTTACTTGTAACTTAATAAATTCCCTTTGTAAAAGCCTACCCATTTCTGGTATATTGCATTTCTGGCAGTATTACAAACTAAAACGGCATCCCTCACAACTTTTAGAAGATTGCTCCAAGTGTATATCTACGGGTTGCAGACACTTGCATCATTCTAGACTTACAAGAACCCAATATTGATATTTACACATCAAAGCACATAAAATAGAATACCTAAAGTAGGTACATAAAAAAGACATGAATGGATTGGTTTAGAACAAAAAGATAAAGCTATTTACATAAAACTGAGAAAAATGTTCACTAGTGATTAAATAGGGGCTAGTGATCAGAGGAGCAAACTCCCAAACTTAGTTTCTATTGTAAATCTCTCACCTCATTCACTTTTTTACTTTTTTTAGCCACAGACAAAATTTCCTAGAAGAAAAAGAAAACAAAAGCAAAATTATATGAGGTTCATTAATCTTCTGTTCAACAAAGATTTATGCTGAACTGATTTTATCCTAGGAAACGGGGATAAAATCCAAGGTAATTATAATTATAGACGCCTCAAACTGGTGACCTCGTCTCAAGCTGGTGACCTCAGGAAGAATCAAGTCTTTAGACATATTTGTCTGCTTCATAATCTTTTATAAAATTCTGAATTAGTTGGTAATACTAAAACACTGAGATATTTCTACAACATCAGTATTTTCCAGTTAAAAAAAAAAAATCAGTTTATTAGACTGAGTCCAAATTCATGGCAACAATCCTCTAGTACAGGGGTTGGCAATGAACAGCATGTGGGCCAAACCTGGCTGGCAGCCTGTTTTTGTAAATAAATTATTGGAAAGTTCGTCTACAATGTCTTAAATACTTGCAATAGAAACCACGTGGCCTGTAAAGCTGAAAAAATTTACTAATTGGCCTTCTGTAGAAAAAATTTACCACCTCTGCTCTAGAGTCAAGTTTTGGCTATTCCCTTTATTCAAGGATTCACTTACAAATATACTATAGTCCTAAATCCAGCCTACTTCAGTCCTCTGTGAATAGATATCTAAGTTTGAAATCCTGGGTAACAGATGAAGACAAACTGAAAATACAAAATAACTGTTCTGATTTTGAATGACCTATTAGATGGTAAAAATATGGAGAAAAGCAATACCTAACTGAGAGTCACCTGCTGACTTAAGAGAGATGTTATGTTACATCAATCTGAAAAAGTTGTCATTAGAGCTTAATTATTAATGATAGATTTAGGGTATATTTCAAGCAGAGAATAGTATGTGTAGAAGACAAAGTAGGTGAAATAGTATGAGTCATTCAAGGAACTTTAAGTTTACCTCAAATTAAAGATGCAAAAGAGAGACTGACAGAACATATCAGCAACTAGCTGACATACATATCCACATATGTATATATGGACATGTAACATAGATATTCACAGTCTCAGACTGTAAGGATTTTATATAGGGAATTGATTTAAGATCTTTTAAAATAACTACCTGAGTCGAACTTCTTTGGAAGACAATTTGGGAACGACTCAAAACATATAAAAAACTATCATCTATGAATTATTCTTGCTAAAATTTGATAATAAATTATCAAACTTCTAGATCTAACCATTGGTTTACAGGAAAAACAGGCACAGAGAATCATGGGAATGCAATAAGCAAAATCCGTACTGTGGGAAATTATGTGGAATAGACAATTTACTTTTTTCCCACAATTTGCAAAGGAATATTACTCTCGGGATAGAACCTATGAGGAAATATGATGATATTGAAGAATCACCATCATGATGATTTTTTTTTTTTAGTGTGATATCTGGACATCAGATCATTCAATGTACTATCCTCTCTATAGTTGTATATTTCAAGTTTTCCTAATGACAGAGAGGGAAAAATTCATATATATACCACAAATGTTTCAGTGATTATTTGTGGGTAACAGATTTTCAGTTGGCTTTCTTTTATTTTGCAAGTCACCTACAATAAAAATATAATTCCTTGTGAAATTTTAAAAAATGAATCAGGTGGCAAGAGAGATAATATTTATATCTGAATTTCAGAAAGACCAATTTGGTACTCTTAACAATAAAAAAACCAAAGCTGCACTATAATTACAGAAACCAATGGTAGAGGCTACTCTAAATAGGGTAAAGGATAGGGCATAAACATCACAGTAGTAGCAATCAAAATGGAGAAGAAAATTTAGAGAAATTAGTAAAGACTCCATATACAAAAAGATTCAGATAACTTCCTAAATTCTGTTTGGGGTAACCCTGCAGATATTGGCATCATTTCTAAAATTAAAAATGAATAAAAAAACACTGAACAAGACTAAGAGCAGAGGGAGAAAAATATAAATTGTATATTGAATGTAGGATAACTAAGGAATATCCAGGTATTATAATGGGTTGAATACTATGCCCCCAAAATTCATGTTGATCCAGAACCTGTAAATGTAATCTTTTTGGAAATAGGGTCTTTGCAGATGTAATCAAGTTAAAAAGAGGTCATACTGGATTATTAGGGGGGACTCAATCCAATGACTGGCATCCTTGTGAGAAACTTCAACAGAAATACAGAGGGAGAATGCCATGTAATCACAAGGGCAAAAACTGGAGTTTCTTACCAGAAAGGGGAGGTGGGGAACAGATTTTCCCTCATAGCCTCCAAACCTAACTTCAGTCTTTTAGTCTCCAGAATTATGAGAATTTCTGTTGTTTTAAGGCACCAATTTGTGGTATTTTGTTATGGCAGCCGCAAAGAAACTAATACAGATATATACGGGTCTACACAGCTTATAAGAGAGGTTCAATGCTATATGTCAATAATAGCATCTGTAAGTCCATAATAGCATCTTGATGAACTTATTGTTTGGATATGGTCAAGGAGTCAGAATCTACCAATGGGGGCTGCAGGAGCAAAACTGCTTGAACTGCACAATGAATAAGAGAAAAGGAAGTATGTGTATAGGCTATTCTTTCAAAAAGCTTGGAGATAAAGAACAGAAAATAGAGAGCAGTTATCTAAATTTTTAAGAACAAAATTTAACCCCCTAAGACACACAAAAAAATATGTTTATAATTCAAGGACAAAGGCAAAGTGAGGGAAAGATTAAGGTATAGAAAGGATAAGCTGAAAGAGCAAGATACATCATGGCAGTGCTCAACTGGGTAACACAACATACAAATACAACAGTAGGTTTAGAGATTTTTTTTTAGCAAGTAGGTAAGATTCGTGTTAAATCTTTAAAAATGCATAGGATTTAGTTAAGAAAGAAGGTAGAAAATGAGTAAATATATAAAGTAGGAGTAACTGGTATGCCTACAAATCGCAACACGATACTCAGGTGATCTACTAAATGCAAATATGCTTAAAATCTTTCAATGACTTCTTGCTATTCTGGTAATTTTTCAACTCATGACTGTGGCCAATAAGCCTGCTCACATGAGTTGGCCCTGATTACCTCTATAGATTCATCTGTCACCACTCTTCCCTTACATATAAACCCAAGCCAAATTGAATTTCTTTTAAGGTTTTTGAACTTGCCAAGCTTTCTTTTACCTTTCGATATTTGTTTAAGGCTATCATCTCTTCCTAGAATATCTCCCCATTATCTTCAATACATCTTACTATTTTCCACACTTCCCCTTTAAATGATTTAATCTTTTTTCCCCCAAGCCTCAACTTAGATGTCACTTTCTAGATAAAAATTTTCATGAACCTCAAACCTGATTTAAGAGTCCTCTATAGTACCCAATTTTCCAAATATAGTTGACTGCTTACTTCTATTTATTTTCCACTAAATGTAGGCTAAGGTCAAGGACAATGTTACCTTTGTTTACTAATGAATCTCATCTACTTACGACAAAGTTTGCCCACCACAGATACCCCACAAACTTCTGATGAATTACAGTAACAGCTTGTGAGACTGGCTATGCTTCTTTAAAACACCTTAGCAGTATCTTTCAAGCTACTGGTTATGTGGGTACAATAATTTAGGAAGCCCTGACTTTTAGTTTTAAATTAAAAGAAAAAACAAAATGGAATAGTTGAGTGCATCCCTAGAGTAAAGGCAAGTATTATTATATATAATATTACATTTTATAAAGATATAAAATGTTTGAATTTCAAACAAAGGAAAAATGCAGTGGGCAATAAAGTTAGGGTTTGTTTTTTATTCTAAGAATATGACATGAAAAAAACAACTGAAGACATTCAAATTTTGTCAGAATTAAAGATGCTCTTTGATTCATCCCTATTTTATGAAGAAACAGGTGAGAAGGGGGAAAAAGGATCTGGTTTGAGAAATGATTTAACATAATTTTAGTTCCCTAAAAGCCTTCAACAATAAAACAAAATTCTCAAGAGGTTCAGGGACTATAAGATCTATAATAATAATTTCTGATGAGGCCAAACACAAACTCCTTAAACTGCTGATGCCAATTTGAAGGCTCTGCCCTCTTTTCTTTATCTAGAGTCCCTAACACTATAAAAATCCACTAAGGTGCTTAATAATCACATGAAAATTGGAAAAGTAGAAGGTATTTCTGTTATCTGTATACCCTGAATAAGTAAACCTGCATAGGTTGAAGCCAAAAACAAATCTGTTATTTAAAAACCTATTATAAAAGTCTACGAAAGTAAGATGATATCAAGTTGCAGATTAATTTAATGTCTACTGAATACTGGTAGGGAGCTTCAAACTTTATGAAGCTTTACTTTTTCACTTACAGAGGACACATAATATCTGATGAGATAAATACAGCGTATTAACTAAAAGATTTCTTAATGGTCCTTTAAAAAATGAAACAAATCTCTTTTCTCCATTACCTAAAACTTTACATAAATATATAGTTATGGTTGATTTAAAAATATTCTTAATATGAATATTAACTCTATTCTTTATGTAATGCTCTGAAAGTGGGAGTGCTCAAAATAGGCTGAAATACCAAGTATTAGCAATTCTTAAGCTTTAAGACAGTTCAAAACCCATAATAGGTTTTATGTAACATTGAATCTTACATGTCTTCCCCCTTTTATTTTTACCTCTTTTGACATGACCTCTGAAATGTTGTATGATTCATCCTCTCTTCCTCTTTTCTTTCTCACAGCTATAAAAAAACACATTTTATTTTTAATAGAGATTAAAGCAGAAAAATAAGCACACATTATTCAAAACTAGAACGAAGAAATTTACCTGAATTCTCTTCACTTGACTCAACTGAATTTTTACCCTACAAAACAAGGATTTAGAATATAATTTTTTGTAAGAATTTTTATGGTATTACATGTTAAAAGGCATTGATTAACTTAAGAGGAATGCTCCTTACAGCTGAACCACATCTACGTTTCTGAAGTATTACACTTACCTACATATAAATTTTTCTACATTTCTTCACTATAACTTATTCATGACCAACCCTTTGCTTTTTTCCCAAAAGCTCTACTTTCCTCAATTTTTTCCCATTTAGGAAGAGAAATTTCAAAATTTAAACATAGAAGGCATTTTTATTTTGAAATCACCACACATATTCATAAGTACATTTAAGCTGAAGAATATTCCATGGCTATAGGGTAGAAGGAGCACACATTTTTAGCAACATTTATAAGCTAAACAAAACTGAAAGTAGAAATAAAAGAGAGTAATGACTGAAAAAATATTAGTGAGTAGGGATAAGGGAAAGGAAGAGAAAATCAAGGAGAAAGTTTGAAAAAAAATAGTACTAAATCAAGAAAAAGTGACTATTTAGGAGAAATCAAGAGAAATAAATAGAGCAAATTAAAAATTTAAGTGAAAAAAAAAATCAATGGATTAAAAAAGAAAACACCAAAGAGGATTACTGAAGTGAATAGAACCTAATGGTTGGCACATTGAGAAAAACAAAAACAAACCCTGGTAGAAAAAGCTGGAAAAAGATGAAGGATGCATTAAATTAAAACGATATACAGCTAAGCAGTAAAATTATCTTATAAATAAATAAGTTCTTCAAACTGAGATAAGTCCCTGGAATCAGCAATTGAGTCAAATAATATCAGAATTGTGCAGTTTACCTTGTAACAAAACCAAATATCAGGTGTTCTAAATGACCACTAACCAGCCAAGTAATCAAGAAACTAGACTTATAAAGATTTTAGCATACTTATCCAGGTACTATATTTATTAGATAAGTGGCTTTCAACAAGTTACTTTTATTCATTACTTCTGTTTCTTTACATGTAAAATGGGGACAGTAATAGTAACTCTACCTAATAGAGCCGTTTTGAGAATTAAGAGGATACATGGTAAAGCACAGAATAAATGACATTAAGTGCTCAATAAACACAACCTTTTTAAATCTCTTTACTAGCACAATTGTTCTTTAGACAATTTCCTTCAATAAGGCATTAAATACCTACACATCAAAATAGAGCTTCCAAAAAGGTCACATCTAAAATTCAGGTTGTCCCTAAATGAATGCTCTATTACCTAACATCTTATTAGCAAACGTACTAGATTAAGAACTTCCATTCTGGTCCTACTACTGCTGTGAGCAAGATACAAGTTTAGATTATTATTTTTAGGGATGCAAAAGGCTGTTGCCACGACGAGGTGGAAGCATGAAGTACAAGGAGTTATCATTATAGCCTCCAAAAGAGCTCGCTGGCCACTAATAAAATGTTATCAACTATAACATTTGAAAGACTTCTTTCCAGAAAGTAAAATTTTCCCATTATGAAAACTAGTGAAGGGATCATACTTCGGCTCTCCTTCCATATCCAAAATAACAAGGAAAAGATCTCACACATCTCTATGCAGCAAGTAACATACACCAACATCGGTTATCAGATAAAGTTAAAACAGATGACCAAAAAAAGTCCTAAGAATACAAAAGGATTTAGATTTCCTCAATACTTAAGATGACACATAAATTCTAGCAAGTTACCTTTGTAACTTTTAAGGATTCCTTTTTTCTCTCCAATTTCTCTTTCTTCTTTTGTTCCTGTAAGATAATTTTTTTAGTGTCACAAGCAGAAAATGCAAAGTATAAAACAGTACATTTCAGCTCTCAAATAACTTACATTCATAATGAAGAAAACAGACATTTCTCTAAAGAAGATATATAGGTGGCCGAAAAAACACATGAAAAGATGCTCAACATTATTAGCACTCAGGGAATGCAAATCAAACCCACAAGGACATACCATTTCATACCCACTAGAATGACTACTGTTAAAAAATGGAAAATAATAAATGCTGGAGAGGATGTGGAGAAATAGAAACACTCATTCATCATTAGTAGGAATGCAAAATGATACAGCTACTGTGGAAAACAGTATGGCAATTGCTCAGAAAGTTAAATATACAATTACCACACAAACCAGTAATTCCATTTCTAAGTATATGCCTGAAAGAACTGAAAGCAGGAACTCGAACAGATATCTGCACACCAATGTTCATAGTGGCATTATTCACAATTACTGAAAGATGGAAACAACCCAAGTGCCCATGGACAGATGAACAGGTAAACAAAATGTGGCAAATTCATAAATGGAATGGATGAATCTTGAAGATATCAGGGTGGCTAAAATAAGCTAGACAGGAAAGGGTAAATGCTGCTTGATTTCATTTATGTGAGATAACTAGAATAAGTATGTACACAGAGACAGAGGATAGAATAGAGGCCACCAGAAGCTAGGAAGAGGAGGCATAAAGGGTATGGACTTTCTGTTGGGGATGATATAAAAGATAATGTAAATCTGGAATTATCCAACAATGTGAATGCAATTAATGCTACTGAATTGTACACATAAAAACTGTTAAAATTGTAACTTTCAAGTTATGTATATTTTACCACAAAATTTTTTTAAAAAATAAAGAAGAATAAAGACTTTTTTAGATATAAAAAAGCTGAAAGGATACATCACCAAAAGACCTGCACTACAAGAAATATTAAAGATGTTCTTCAAACAGAAGAGAATAATCACATATGGAAAATTGGATCTACATGAAGGAATGAAGAGAACCAGAAATGGTAACTACATGTATAAAAATATATAAGAGGTTTTAATTATTTAATTCTCTATAAGAGGAGAATCAACTGCCTTCAAGCAAAAACTAAAAAATGTATTGGGGATTATAGCACATAAAGAAGTTAAATAAAATGCATTACCCAACAACAGCAAAAACACTAGATGGGGAGAAATATTTGTAAACTGTTATAACATTCGTATATTTCACATAAAGTAGCATAATATTACTTGAAGGTGTAAGAATACAAAAACCTTAAAGCAACCACTAAAATAATACAACAAAGAGTTATAGCTAATTAACCATCAAAAGAGTTCAATAAGAATCACAGAAAATACTCTATTTAAAATAAGGCAGTAATTGTGCAACAGGACTGAATATAAAAACTCAAAAATGGACGGTACAATATTACCTAACTGTAATACAATTATGTTAAAACACTGAATGAAGCTGAATGTGAGAATGATAGAGGGAGGAGGGCTGGGGACATATATGAAATCAGAAAGAACGATAGACGATAAAGACTGAGATGGTATAATCTAGGAATGCCTAGAGTGTATAATAATAGAGACTAAATGTACAAATTTTAAAAATGTTTTTGCATGAGGAAGTACAAAGGAATGTCATTACTGAAGGGTGCTGAAAATAGATGGTAATTAATATTTTAAATTTTCACCTTATGTGTGAGACTAAAGCAAAAAAATGTTTATTTGGTACAAAATTTATATTTTGACTAGTGCATTTCCTAATATAACTTATGTAGATAGCTTGATTGAACACCATAAGTACTTGGAACCTTGGGTAGGACATGAGATTTTGTTGGTTTGTCCAGAGTGATGCCCCGATGAATCCCAGAGTGATTTGATCAGCGAGTGGAAAAAGTGTTTGCAAAGTCCCGTTTGGGGAATGGTGAGAACGGGGAAAATTCAACCCCCCCAAGTTGAATTCTTGATATTCTCACAAGAAGTGTGGACAACCAAAGTATAGGCTGAGCCCCCAAGTCTTGGCGTTTGTTCATATGAAACTTAACTCCACAAAGGATAGGTCAAGCCTACTTCAAATTAGGCCTAAGAGTCACCCCCAAGAGAACCTCTTTTGTTGCTCAGATGTGGCCTCTCTCTCCAGCCAACACAACAAGAAAACTCACCACCCTCCCCCTGTCTACGTGGGACATGACTCCCAGGGGTGTGGACCTTCCTGGCAACGTGGGACAGAAATTCTAGAATGAGCTGGGACTCAGCATCAAGGGATTGAGAAAACCCTCTTGACCAAAAGGGGGAACAGTGAAATGAGACAAAATAAAGTGTCAACGGCTGAGAGATTCCAGAGTCGAGAGGGTATCCTGGAGGTTACTCTTATGCATTAAGTAGATATCACTTTGTTAGTCAAGATGTAATGGAGAGGCTGGAGGGAACTGCCTGAAAGTGTACAGTGTGTTCCAGTAGCCATGATTCTTGATGATGACTGTATAATGATATAGCTTTCACAATGTGACTGTGTGATTGTGAAAACCTTGTGTCTGATGCTCCTTTTATCTACCTTGCCAACAGATGTGTAGAACATATGGAATAAAAATAAATAATAGGGGGAACAAATGTTAAAATAGATTTAGTTTGAAATACTAGTGATCAATGAAAGGGAGGAGTAAGGGGTATGATATGTATAATTTTTTTTTCTGTTTTCATTTATTTTTCTGTTGTCTTTTTTATTTCTTTTTCTGAATTGATGCAAATGTTTTAAGAAATGATCATGATGATGAATATGCAACTATGTGATATTTCGAATTACTGATTATATATGTAGAATGGAATGATCACATATTAAGAATGTTTGTTTCTTTCCTGTAATTTTTTTTTAATTAATTTAAAAATTTTTAAAAAATTGAAATAAAAAACATGATTGTTAAGAAGCCATTTCCCCCCAAACTGATCTACAGATTCAATACAATCCCAAACAAAATTCTAGCAGGCTTTTTGGGTAGAAATTGACAAACCAATTCTAAAATTCATATAGAAATACAAAGAACCTAGAAGAGCTGGAACAACTTTAAAAAAGGATAAAGCTGGAGATCTTACAGTAAAGACTTACACTTATTATAAAGCTACAGTAATCAAAACAGTACAGTATTAACATAAAGACAGTTGATAAAACATAACAGTATCCAGAAACAGGGCCACATATAAATGCTTAATAACCACATACCATCATTCATCAAAGACATGAAGGCAATTCAGTCCAGAAAGGATATTTTTCACCCTTATTGTAGAAACATCTGGATAGTCACATACAAAAACAAAGCAAAGCAAAACAAAAAAAAAACCTGTACCCTTACCTCATGCCATAAACAAAAATTAAATGAAAATAATCACAGACCTAAATGTAAACCCTACAAACTATAAAACTTCTAGAAGAAAATAGGAGAAAGTCCTTGTATCTTGAGCTGGGCAGAGATTTAAGATATGATACTAAAAGTACAATCTCTAGAAAAGAAAACAGATTTAAAAAAAAGAAGAGGGCGGCTGCCGTGGCTCAGCAGGCAGAGCTCTGACCTGCCGTGCTGGAGGTCTGGAGTTCGATCCCTGGTGCCTCCTGCCCATAT
>PVIY010017155.1:0-50069 GCA_004026745.1 Myrmecophaga tridactyla
TCTCATTAAATCAGGCCCATTCAGATTAATCCTTTAAATTTAAAGTCAATTGATTACAGACTTTAATCACAGCTGCAAAATCCCTTCACAGTAACACCTAGATCACTCTTTGAATAGCTGGAAAAGGAAAAGTATCTACAAAATGGCTGCTTCTTCTTACTACTATCCAACACTTAGGAGACAATGGTAGCCGTTCTTACCCAGAAACGTGCTTAAAAGGGATTTCTGTGGATTGGAGTTTAGTCTAGCCAAGATGACACATCACAAAGCTATCACAAAGTTTACCATGGCCAGAGAAAAATGTATTTACGTAAGTTTGTGAGAAATTTTGTCATTCTCACTGCTCTTTTTCACTATTTCCCCTTCCTTATTTTTAGCACCTTTTGACACTTTCTTCACTTAGTACATCAAGGAATGCATGTGGCCCAGCAGAGAGTAAGAAAAAGTAGTTTGAAGGACCAAAAGCATTTTCAATAGACATCTACAATTTTTGAGAAGCTATCATGAGTAAGATTACTGCTTTGATACTACTTATCTCTATCTTCATTCTAGAAAATAGTCTCTATTGGGGGTAGACTGAGGATGGGATAAGAGTTAAGTACAAGTGATGAGTGTGTGAACGTGGTAATTACAGAATGGGAAGGGTGCTGTGTGGTGCTCTGGAGACCTAGCATTACCCTATAGATGTTTATGGGATTCAATATAAGATGGAAGTTCTGTCTCACATTTAGGATAATGGTACACAGATGAATTGGAACTTCCGGGATGGGAAAAGACTATGTGTTATATTTAGCAGGTGTTATTTCTATGCCCAGCCTAGAAAGAAGTAGATTGCTCCCATAAGCCTGTATAGCACAAAAGTGATAGAAAATATTCCAGGATCTGAAGGAATATGTGGTGTATGACCTGGTCATTCATCTTAATGTCCAGAAGGATTGAGATATTCTTAGTAGAAGCCAGAGTGGCTTGTTGGCTTTAAGAACAATATCCAAACTTTGTACCCAGCTCAAGTTAAAAACTTTTACAAACTCAGGTGCAATTTAATGCAAAAGTTTGGGAATGACTCTCTAATGATTAATATTACCTGCTACCATGATGGAAAGGTAGCTCAAATTAAAATTAGTAGAAATGATAGAAAAACATATTAAAATTAAAGTGCATATATCATTATGATTTTGTACTTAATTATAGAATTCCAAACTATAACATCACTTATCATCATAGTATTTTAAATAACTTTTATATAATATATTAATTGTGATTTTGGTAATTATCTTTCTCTTTTTTGGCTATAATGTAGTTGGTGGATCTTAAGAGCTGCTTGAAATAGCCCACTCCTGCCACCCTGCTCTTCCCGCTTTTTTTTTTCTTTTTAAGAATTTCTTCCTTGTGTCTCAGGAATAAGAATATTGAGCTTTAATTCCTTCCATATTCTGCTGGTCAATGAATATGTACTGCAGTATGTAATAATACCTAAGCCATTCTTCCACTCTGAACTCAATCCAATTCTATTATTTGATTTTGGAAATGGATTTTGAACATGGGACTGTTTGACTAATCAGATGATCATTTTCCTATTCTCTTCCATTTAAATGCTGAGTGGCAGAGCTGTATTTAGGAAGGCAATGATTTCATTACACCAATAGAAAGAACTGCCATTCCAACAAAATAACAAGAGCCAAGTTGGCTAAAAGGAAAATGTTCCCTATCACAGTGAAGGAGCTAGAAGAGAAATTGTGGCACATGTTACCTCAAACACAGTGACTACAGGATTATAGAAACCTAAGTAGCCATTTCATTTAACTGAGCTCTATCCATGGGGATGGCAAACAATGGGGACTCAGAAGCATCCATTTGTCTGAAATACATAGAATTATCAAAGAGATTATCTAATATTTTGTTCCTTGCATTTCTTTTGGTGGTGGAAGTAGAGCTAAGGAGGTGGAGTGACAGTAAGTAAAAGTGCACATTTCAGAAAGATTGTGAACACTGAGAACAAGGAGCTAAATCCACTACAATGGATTTATTGACACTGATGGGTTTCTTTGCCCTAAACAAACAAATCAGGTAAATGTACAGAAATAATGCACAAACAGTCACATCTGACAAACATCAAGAAGATGCTCTTTTGCAAAATGACATCTTGATATAACATGTGCACTGTGAATTACTTGGTTAGATTAAAGAATCCTTGAAGGAAGTAACCTCATCTCAATACCAAGTTTTATATCTAGAGATTTTAGTGTCTATAACATTGCTAAATATCAATCTTTATAAAGTAACAATAAATGAATGAAACATTTTTTTAAAAAACTAAGCAATTAGCCTCAGGAAAAACAAAGCAGTGTCAAACTATGAGAAGGGGAAAGAAATTGATGGTTCCATTACAATTTCTGATTTATTGAAACAAATTACCAGTATTCGATTTAATTTCCTAGTGAAATGTTGGGAATTTCAATTGTATTTTGATGAGGATGTCACTATAAATACTTTATTTTTTGCATAGGCAGCCACCAGGAATCGAACCTGGGTCTCTGGCATGGCAAGTGAGAACTCTAACCGTGGCCCACCCTGTAAATACATTTTTTAAAGAGCCCTGAAATAGGGATGCAAGGGTAATTCAGTGGTAGAATTCTCACCTACTATGTGGGTTCAATTGCTGGTCCATGCACTTCCCTTCAGATTCAACATACGGTGCTGCAATAACAGGATGGTCATATGGAAAAAGAATGAAATGTGACCCCATCATACAAAAAAACAAAACAAAACAAAAAAACCCAACCTAGACAGCAGTCAGGCTTCCATTGAGTATGTCTTTTCACTTTGGGGCCACTTGGGCTGGTCAGCATATTCTCAATGGCTGCTGCCCATTAGCAGAGCACACAGTCCATGGCCTGGCCAATTGCCACTTGCCTGCTGTAATTTGCACCTGCTGCTTTGTAACTTTTCCTCTTATACTTCATAGGTCTCTGTTTTCCACTGGGCTCATGGTAAGATATTAAGAATTTATCTCAGCAGCTTTTAGGGTATGGCTCTTAATGCTTCAGTGACAGAAATGTTCCTGGTGCTCATATAAAGGGATCATAGATTAAAGCGAGGATAATATTCTGTCTCTGAGGAAAAAAACCTAATTGTTATGTAAAATGTAATTGTAAGTAAAGGAAGACTTAGACAAGGCTTGAAGGATTTCCGGAAAGGGTCCTTCAAGATAACAAAGACTGTCAAAAAAAGAATGCATTATTAAACTGTCTGATATTATTTATTGAATATCTTCTATCTTCTATTGAAGACATTCCATATTCAGTACATTAAAAAGCAATTTGTTGTCACTAGAATTATGGGGAAATTTTAAATTTTAGTACGGCTTAATTTGCATAGGGTCTCTAGGGTTCTGATCATACTTTAGTGCGAGAGAGGCATTAGGTATAAAGTGTATAGACTGCTGTTGTGTGCTGCCAAAAAAACAAAAATTGAAGCAAGAAGTTCAGACACACAGGTTGGCTGGTTTGTTCACAGGCTGCAGGAGAGCTGCTTTGATGGACTCTTCGGGGGCAGTAGTTCAGGCATCATGAGGATAATGCAAAGTTTCTTCTATTTATGAGCCAAACTTTTTGCTTCCCTAATATTTTTGTACTTCAGTGTTCTTCACACAGAGAATAAACACAGGCTAGGATAAAGGCTGCAATTCTAACCAATTAAGGAACATTTGGGTCTCTATAGACAATCGCTTTCCAGATAAAGAGGGTGTGATTCAGCCTCATAAGTATAAGAAGACATTGAATGCTTAAACATTGCACCTACAGAAAAGGAAAATTCTGCAAGAATAACAGAATGCAATTCAGGCCATTTAGTTTTTTTTCTTGCTATATTGAATTTGTTGAAAAACTAATTTTCTACCTAAGGCAGACAGCACAGCAAACAAACAAACCTAATAAGAGAATATTGGCTTAGAATACTAAACAATGAGATTAATGAAGTAATGCACCGTATTGGAGAAAACAACATTAAAGAAACTTTGAACAACAGAGTTGTTTAAAATAAAAGTAAGGAAAAATTTCTGCTTTGGACTTTACGGATTGTTAGGAGAAAATGCCATTTAAAAATCTGAATTTGAGCAAGTAACTTCAAAAAGAGATACCAATTAGTAGCACTTCATTGATTAGGATTAACCCTGACCTCTTTCAAGTAAATACAATTGCTTGTTTCAGTTGTAGTCATTTGTATATTTTACTGTCATCAGTGTTGATCATTAAGAGATAATGAGGTATAACTCACAAGTACATGTGATCACAATTATATTTTTAGCAAAAATAGTGCTAAGTAATATTTTCCCTGAATTCCTATTGCCGTGTGAGATGGAATAATATTTAAACCAAGACCTTAGTTCATAAAATAGTTCATAGAACTAAGGTCTAGTATTGACTCCACCAAGCAGTAGCCCCAATTTCTTTGTCTATAAAATTAGGCAAATAACATTCACCCTTTAAAATGCTAGTAAGAATTTATAATGAATTTGGAAAAATCATAGATGGAAAAATAACTGTTTTTCCATATTACTCATAAATAGCAGAGGGTCTTTTAACCAGACTCTGCTTAACAAGCTAGTTGTGAGAGAAGCACTCCCTCTAGAAAAGAAACTGATGAATTCTCATAGCATGCAAAGTTACATTTCGAATACTCTTTCTGTATAGTGATTTTCTAAATTGTAGTCCAGGAATATTTGTAAGTTGTCAACATGCTTTCAAAGTGTCTTTAAGAGGCCAACACCATTTTCATAATAATTCCAAGACATCAATTGCTTTTTTTCACTGTTTTGACATTTACACTCATGCTGCAAAGAAGCAAACATGGTAAACTGTGGGCCCCCTAACAAAAATCAAGGCAGTACCACCAAGGTTTACTAGTAGTCTTTGTATTCTTCACCATTACAACAAAACAATGCCAAATTCCCTGAAGAATTTCCATAACAAAATAGTGAGTTTACCAACTTTATTGAATCTAAACCCAAGTACACTTTTTTGAAGTGTTCTGTATTACAAAATGGGAAGCACTTCTGCTACAAATCATAATATAACAGTTGTCTTTAGTAAAATCACATCTGTGATACATTGAGTTCCATGCTGAACTAGCTGTTTTTTTCATCTAACACCTTCTACTTAAAGGAATGTCTCACTCTCACAGAGAGAGTAGGTTTACAAAGACTTGGGCATTTGTTGACTTTTACTTAAAAATGAACAATGTGAGCATGTTACTGTAAAGAAAACAGTGGACAATAATTGTTGCCAATGGTAAAATTTGTGCTTTCACATGAAAATTAGCATTTTGGAAGGCCTATAGCTGACATTGTAAGATTGACAACTTGCCAATATTTAAAAATATATCTGATAATATACTTGAGCTGGCTAAAAAAATGCAATTTTCTTGAGTGAGTTTGGTCAATATTTGGAAGTTTACGTAGCTCAGTGAACCGATATTTTCCAATTGATGAATTCATGTTGATACAAATCATACATCAATAAAAAAACCCATTCAATGTGCAAGATTGACCAATCCAATATCCATTAAATCAACTGGATTTTAATGTAATAGAGAAAGAAAAGTTTATTGATAAAGGTTCAGATTCTACAATGAAACTAACATTTAAGAAACCATATCTTGTTATTATTTCCTATTGTATCAAGAAAGAATATACAAAATTATATGAATAACCTTTTAAAATACTAGTCCCATTTCTAATACATACCAGGGTATGAGGCTTGATTTGCCTAACATTTCAACCAAAGTAATACATCCCAATAGACTGAATACATCAACAATTTGAAAATCCAGCTGCCTTCTATTAAACAAGCCTGTAAAGAAATTTGCCAAAAAATTAAAATTTAGAAGAATACCACTCTTCATGCAAAACAACAAAACAAACAAACAAAAAAATGGTGGCTCAGTGAAAGAATTCTTGCCTGCCATGCCAGAGACCCAGGTTCCATTTCCGGTGCCTGCCCATGTGTGCTAGTTTGAAAGGATGTATGCCCCCTAGAAAAGCAATGTTTTAATCAAAATCCCATTTCATAAAAGTAGAATAATCCCTATTCAATAGTATGTTTGAAACTGTAATCAGATTATCTCCCTGGATGATGTGATTTAGTCAAGAGTGGTTCTTAAACTGGATTAGGTGACGACATGTCTCCACCCATTTGGGTGGGTTTTCATTGGTTTACTGGAGTCCTATAAAAGAGGAATCATTTGGAGAATGGGAGATTCAGAGAGAGCAGAGAATGCTGCAGCATCATGAAGCAGAGAGTCCACTAGCCAGTGACCTTTGGGGAGATGAAGAAGGAAAACGCCTCCAGGGAGTTTCATGAAACAGGAAGTCAGGAGAGAAAACTAGCAGATGATGCGATGTTTGCCAGGTGCCCTTTCAGATGAGAGAGAAACCCTGACTGTATTTGCCACGTGCCCTTCCACTTGAGAGAGAAACCCTGAACTTCATCGGCCTTCTTGAACCAAGGTATCTTTCTCTGGATGCCTTTGCTTGGACATTTCTATAGCCTTGTTTTAATTGGACATTTTCTCAGCCTTAGAATTGTAAACTAGCAATTTATTAAATCCCCCTTTTTAAAAGCCATTCTGATTCTGGTATATTGCATTCCAGCAGCTAGCAAACTAGAACACCATGCTAAAAAAAAAAAAAAAAAAAAAGAAGAAAACCACTCTTCTCACTAATTTTTTAAAATGCTATTCATTCTGGTCTTCCTTTAAAAATTAAGAGCTAGTAACTTAAAATCTTTTCAGTTTTAGTTTCTAAAATACAGCTTCACGTAGATCCAGCCAGCCTACACTTTCTACCCCTCAGGGGTGCTTAAGGTGTTGAACTTTTAAGAGGGATTCAGAACCTTGCAACCCTGCAGCTTTCCCTCACTCTTCACCCCCTCTCTGTTTTTGGTTTACCCTTCTTATTAAAATATCTTTGAGATCATCAATATATTTTAATGATGTAAGGGATCTTGAGACCAGAATGTTTGAAAATTGCTATTCTAGTACATTTATGTACTTTTGTTCCCTCCCAAAGAGAATTTCATGAGTTTCCAAACCAGTTAATGTGAATTGTACATGTTATTATAATTCAGTAGTTAATTAAACATTAGGTATACTATTGAATTACATGACAGAGAATTTTCATGTCCGTGTCTATGAAAACTAAGTTAAAAGCAAAGAGCTTTTATAAAAATCTTATAAATGAGATATAGGAGAAATAAATGTAAAATTCTGGAGGAAAATATTGCCAAAATATGGAAGGAAGGATTCTACCCTCTATTTGTAAATATCCTTAAATTCTTGCTTCATTTGAAAAAATCTCAGACTAATAATCATATGACACTGTGATTTAAATTTTGCAGGAAAACTGAAGTTGAAGCAAAACAGTGGGCTATGTATATTGGAAAGGTCTTGTTCCTATAATATAAATGACTAACTAATGGCAGATTCTTTATATATTTAAACTAACAAAATATTTAAATATATTTGCATTGTTTTTTCTGATACGTTATTGAACTTTTTTTTATTAGTTGATCAAATATTGATCATGCTAATGAAGCTTTCAACATTGCTACAGTTCACAGAATTCAAGCATACTCTAGCATGGGTTTCATAATTAACATACCATACTTTTCCCAGATCTATTTATAATTGTTTAGATTAACTACATTTGAAGATGACTTACATAAAATAAATGAACTCATTTAAGTGTACAATTTAAAAAGTTTCTGATAATTATTCCCATGCGAAACTCCCACCAATTTTGAAATAGAATACATCCATCACCCTGATTTTTGAAGTGCAATTTCCTTTAATCCTACCACTTAGAAAACCACTCTTCTGATTTTTTTTTTTTTTTTTTTTTTTTTTTACATAGGATAGTTTTGTCCTGTAATGGTTAATTTCATATGTCAACTTGGCTAGGTATCCAGTTGTTGGTCAAGCAAGCACTGGCCTGATGGTTACTGAGAAGGTATTTTGTGGTTGGATTTAAATCATTAGCCTGTTGATCATGTCTATGAATGATTATACCTGCAATCAACAAAGAAGATTGGCTTAAGCAAAGAAAGGAGTTTGCCCATCCAATCAATTGGTAGATAAAGGAGAACTAAATATTTCAGCAATCAGAAAGAAGAATTTCTATCTTTACTTAAGCCAGCCTGCTTCTCCATGGGAATTCAATGTCACTTTCATTGAGTTTCCAACTTGCAGACTGATCTATAATTTTTTTTTTTTTTTTTGCATGGGCAGGCACCAGGAAAACCTACACAATTTTGATTTGCCAAACCCCACACGGCACTGTGGTAATTCCTATAACAAATCTCTCAACATTTGGTGCATATATCCTGTCAATTCTTATTTCTCTGTAGAACCCTGAATAATACATATCTTATATGGAAATTCATATACATAGGATCATGTAATATGTGCAATTTTGTGATTCACTTCTTTGTCTAAGCATAAAGTTTTTGAGTTTATCGAAATCTTTTTTGAGAATAAGCAGATCTTTTTTCTTTCTTTATTGATGAATAATATTCCATTATATTAATGATCCATCATTTCTTTATTCATTCATCTTTTGATAGACAACTGAACACTTCCAGTTTTGATGTATTTAGAATAAAGCTGCGATGAGTATTCATGAAAACATCCTTTTAAGGGCAAATGTCTTCTGTTATCTTGGGTAAATTCCTAGGAATGGAATCACTGTGCCCTATATTAACTATATATTTAACTTAAAGAAATAGGTAAATTATAATCCAAAGTGGATGTACAATTTTACATTCCCACCAGAAAGAACACAAGTTCTAATGCTTCACTATTTTGCCAAAACTTGGTATTGACAAATTTTTATTTTTAGCTTTTCTTTTAGATCCAAGGTCTTAACCCTCTAAAGCTTCAGTCTACATTTCCCTAATGACTAATAATTGAGAATCTTTCTATGACTGTAATAGATGCTCTCATATTTTCAAATCATGTGACCTTTTTTCCCCTGTGGCTTGCCTTTTCCATTTTATTAAAAACCTTTCACTAATGACACTTTGTTGTATTAATCACATCTTGTAAAAGGTAAATTTTTTTTATTTTGATGAACTACACATATTTTTGTTTATTTTTGTGCTTCTTATTTTATTTTAAGTAATCTTTGCCTAAGCAAAAGTTATAAAGATCTTCGTTTGTATTTTTCTTGCATAAATGTTTTTATTTCACCTATTATGTTAGGTCCTTTGTGAGTTAATTTCTTGGTCCATTGTCACAGAGAAGTAAAACACAGTATTCTGGAATTCCTTGAAACCTTTGTGGGAAAATTCAAAGAGAGAAAGGAAAACTGAGAGACACAGAAAGAGAGAGAGATACATATATATACATTTATACACATATATGCATTTCTAATTATTTATTGATATTTTGTCTTGTTATCTTGCTATTTGTTAGTTGATAATAGATTATAAATATATGGGACTTGGTTTCTGGATACTTTGTTTCATTAATCTATATGTCCATCATTATGCTATTATCACACTATCTTCATTACAACGCTTAAAAGTAAATTTTGAAATCCAACAGTTTCCATTACACTAAAATTGTTTGGATATTATTGACTTTTTTGAATTTCCGTATATATTTTGGAAACAGGTTGTGGATTTCTACAAATAAGCGTGCTGGAGTATTAGATAGGCTTGCTAAAAATCATTTTAGAAAGAGTCGACTTCGTAACAATATTGAGTCATAATTTTGCCAAATATATTTTCTATATCTTTTGAGAAGGTTATGCACTGGTTTCTCTTTATTTTTTTGATACAGTGAACTACATGGATTGGATTTTTATTTTAATATCATTTATGCATTTCTGTAACGTACCCTCTTAGAAATATGTTTTTATATTTAGATGATTTACTTTTTAGAAAGGGATTTTGTAACTATTCTCTTCAAGACTGTTTGTGGTAGATCTCTTTTCTTTTATATTCTTTATTAGGCTTTGCCATCAAGGTTGCAGTCAGAGAATATATTTTGATCATTTCAAGTCTATGAACTTTTTAAACATGGTTTATGGCTCAGGATACTATCTATTCCTTTGAAGATCTACTCCTATTCCATGTGTACTCGAAAAGATAATTTACTATGCCATTTTTGGGCATCAGTTAGGTTACATATAGTTGATAGGGTTTTTAAAATATTGTGTAATCTTACAGATATTTTGTGTATTTTCTGCCTAAATTATCAATCACTGAAAGTAAAGTATCACAATCTCCAACTGTAGTTGCATCTATTTCTCATTTTAGTTTCATCAGTATTTGTCTCATGCATTTTAAATCTTCATTACTACGTACATACACATTTAAATTTTTGTGTTTTTGAAAATTAATACATTTATCTTCTTAAACTATTCCACTCTATTATTACTAACCCTCCTTATCATTACTTGTATAGGGCATATTTTTTTTTACTCCTACATATGCTCTTTTATTCACAAAGGGTTATGTGAAAATATTCATCCAATCTGAAAATATTTGTCTTTTCATCAGAATATTCAATCCATTCATGTATTATGTTACAATTTTGTTAAATCTGCTTTCATACTATTAATTTTCAGTGTGATTTCTTCTTTATCATTTTTTTTCATCTTCCTTGCCCTTTCTATAATTATCCAAGTGTTTTTTTTAATCCTGTATTAACATCTCAGTTAGCTTATTAATAACATACATGTTTTGGATCATTTGTTGTTTCTAAGAGATTACAATGCCTAACATTAAATACATTGTTTACTTTGATGATCACCAAATTATCATCATTCTTATTTTCCAGACAGTCCAATCACCTTTTAACACTTTAGGTCCATTTACCAAAATCCTGTCTTTTGTGATATTGATGTCATATAATTTTATTCTATGTATATTTTAATGTAATAATACATTATTTATTTATTTTTGTTTTAAATAATCAAGTATTTATTTACATTTATTCTCCTGTTTTTCCTTTCTAGTTCTCTTCATTACTTTCTCCATGAGTATATTTCTATCTAGGCTCTTTATTTTTCTGTTTGAATAAATCCCTTTGAGTATGATGTAAATTAATTCTCTTATTTATTTATTTTAGTACCAGAAAGTATTTTCTACTTTACTTACATCTTTTAGGATATTTTACTAGTAGTGAATTCTACATTGCTGATAACCTTCATTTAGCATTCAAGGATGTTCATTTTCTTATGGTTGTAACATTTTATTTAAAAAATAAGTTGTATATCAAAACTAATTATCCCCTTCCCTTCCACACATACAACTTTGGTTTATTTAAATATTTTCTTTATTTCTGGTTTTCAGCAGTTTTTGATATGCTTAAATATGATTTTTATAGCACTTCAATACATTGCTTATGGTCTTTACCAGCTTTGGGTACTTCTGTGTCATTTTTGTTCTCTATCATTACTGGAATTCCAATAGATATTCAATATGTTCCAATTAATACTTTTGCCCCCCCTTTTTTTGCATTTTCTTCTGTGATTTTTCTCCTTTTGTTTCAATTTATATAGTTTCTTCTACAGTGTTTTCAAGTTTACTAATTCTCTTTTTGTCAAAGTAAATATATAAAACCCATTCACTTATTTTTAGTTACTGCATTTTTCAGTTGTAGATGTCAATTTCATTCCTGTTATGGAATCCAGCTTTGGGGGAAAGTCCCATGTTACCCTCTCTTTCCTTGACCATATCAAGTACAGTTATTTTAAAGTGTTAGTATGATATTACTAATGTCTACATCACTTGAGGGTCTACTTCTATTATTCATTTATTTTCATTTTTCAGCTATTTATCATTTTTAAGCACAGTTTAGCAGTTTCTTTAAAACGTTGAACTTACACTTACCATATGATTTAACTCTTCCACTACTTAGTACTTAAAATAAAGAGAAAGAAAAGTATATAGCCATACAAATACATTACATGATTATTTATAGCAGCTTTATTTGTCATGGTCAAGAACTTCAAATGACCTTCTCTTGAAGAACAGATGTATGTAAAACAAAATGCTGTGTGTCTACAAAATAGAATACTGCCCAGCAATCAAAAAGAATGTATTATTGTTCAAATTTACAACATGAAGAAATCTCAAAATATGATATAATTGAAGGCAGACAAAAAGATACTGTATGAGTACATTTACATTAATTTATAGAAAATGAAAAATAACATCTAATGTCAAAAAGCAGATCAATGTTTGCCTGGGATAAGGAGAGTGTTGCAAATAAGGTCAGGAAAAGTGGGACTAAAAAGGGGCATACAGAAACTTTGGGTAGCATTTTGGAGAAATTTTATGTATTTTTTTTCCTTTTTTTATCTTGATTCTTTTTGCTTTTCATTTGTGGTCAAGCTCTTTTGCTTGACCTAATAATTTTGCAAACCTAATGCTTTTTAATGGAATTTCAGGCATTAGGTATGAAAAAGGAGGTGACTCCAGATGTTTTCACTTCTTCTCAAATTGGTTCACATTTCGACCACTAGCAGAAAGGAGTGATGGAAAATTTAACCAGGGACTGCTGAATCAAGTAAAGGTTCAGTTTGGGTGAGATTCAGGTTGCTCAGTTTGCTTAAGCATTGCCGCTCTACCCCACCCTCAGCACTCCATGGTTTTTAACTAAGCATCCTATGTATTCTCCAGGGCCCTTCTCCTTAGTGTATCTTAAAATCTAAATCATTTACATTTGATAAATGTCCTAGAAGAGGAGCCAGTCATATTGGTTCCTCATTTAGGACACTCCAAAGCTACTCAAGGAAACTGTTTTCTCTCTCCTGCATACATTCCCTCTAGTGGAATTTTCTTCACAGCTGCACCCAGTTTTCAGCATTTTATCCAAGCGCAGAATCAGCATGTGTCCTCAGGGTAAAAGTACTGCAAAATGCTAATCCCTGAGATTACACATTCTGAGGTTTTTTCCACTTTGAGTGTCTTTAATCTATTTGGGATCTCTGAAGCTTTCCAGAGCCTTCAAGCAGGTGACCTTTATAATTGATATAACTTTTCTAGTTGTTCTATAGGGAGGAACACATCTGCCTGCAGCTGTGTCCTAACTAAAACCGGATGTTGAAAATAGTTAATTTGAGAATATCCACAGAGAACTGTAACTGAATTAAAGATAATTTCACAGCATAGACAACAATTTTGTAACAATGGAATTTATGTTTCTTTTGAGGGAGGATAAAGTTAGGGCATCTAAGTACAAGGGACAGCTACATCATCTTAGAGGAAAACATGATACAGTTTTTGTGGTTGCCCAAGTCTTAATTAAGGTAGGTAGATGATTCTAGGAGAGGGCAACTGTTTCTTCTGTGCTCCATACCCCCTACTTCCTTTTCTGCAGTTATAAGAATTATAGGTGCTAGAAACCAGGAAACTAAATTTTCCAGACTGCTTCCAGCAGATTATGGTTTAGGTTATAATAAAAGAGAGGAATGATGGAAGAGAAGCAAAAACTGTTATTGTGAAGGTGAATGCACTTCAGGAGATGGCAGACATTCTCTTTTGATAGTGGCTTCTGGGTATCCTCCTAAATAGCCCACATTTTGGTCCCATGGGGAGCAGATATAATTTGCAGCAGTTTCCTGAATTTCTTAGACATCCTGATTTTTGGAATGCTACCAGGAGCCTTTCTCATATACTTGTAAACCTAAAATTCCCTCTATTAATTCTCTCCCCCTTTGAAAGCCTTTGATTAGTTTCTGACTAATTCCTGACTGATAAAGAATTCTAATATAACATTATTTTCAATCATGAAACACTTAAGAATTATTTAGATATGGGAACTGTATACATTTTCCCAAACGTCTAGAAAATAAATATTTTTGACTATTTGGGCCACGAGATAAAAAGCAAAGATGTTATGTAGGTATTTATATTATTTATTATTTAATGATGTTTAAATATAAAAATTAAAAAAAAATTAGCTCCTGGACTGTAAAAAGCACAGACCTTCCCAGATTTGGCCCATGGTGCATAGTTTGTAAGTATCTAATCTAGATCATTGATTTGTTCCTATTTAAAACAAATGTGAAGCACAGAGAGATTAATTAGTTGATCAAGTCACAAGAAAACTACTGAATGACAGCTCCAAAGCCAATACACAGGCCAGCTGTGATGTTCTGCTTTCCATCTCAGGTTGTGGCGTCCAAAGCAGGTCATCGAGAAGAGTACAGCGTGCTGTTGGGCAACATGGCGGTACCAAACACAGCAACAGCTTGAATTTGTTCTTTGAACAAAAAGAAATATGCATGCTGCACAAACACATGAGAAGAGTACATTCCTCCTGGAATGTGATTTGGACAACTTCTAAAGCATGACTTCACTGTAAAGAAGTCTATACTCTGAGCATAGTCCTTTCCATTCTCCAGGTTGGTTTTCAAATTTGAATTTTCTAATAAGATTGAGCACAATTTATGAAATTAAATAAGTTTTGCTGAGAGTTTTATGTATTTCCTTAGATCATGATACAAAAATGCTCTTTATAGCACTGTGCTATAAATACATGAGAAGGAAAAAAAAATATTTAGCAATCCTTAGTATATGGTGTAGCCATTTTGATAAAAATGTAACATCATGCAATAGGTAAAATCCATCTCTATTTCTGTTACTGCCCATAATAAAAAGGATTATAAATATTTTGTGTAGAATTTGTGGGAAGATTTTATAAATCTGGACAAATGTATTCAGTATGAAAAATAATGTTCTAAAATAATTTCCTATGACACACATTCTTAATATGATATTTATATGTAAAAAATTATTGGAACCATTAAAATATCATTTTACAACTATTTCAGGAATTGTTTTATGCTTCATTACAAAAAGATTCCAAGAAAAATATTAACTTTATATGATTAAGCTTCCAAATAATTATATATGCTTCCAAATAATTATATATGTAACTTAAAATTTATTTAATCTATTAGTCGCTCTTCTAGTCTCTGTCTTTCAGAATAAAATGGCTATTCGAGTGCTTTGGCTTCTCAAAGCAATAGTATAATATCCAGTATTTTCCTCTTCAAACTGCTAATTAACACTTGCACCCTGTGATTTGAGTTCTTTATATCCAAAGCTGTATTAAATGATAAGGAATTTATAAATTTCTCTATATAAAATAAAATAAAGGACATGGCCAAGAAGAAAGAAACTAAGGTCAAAAGTTTAAATAAATGTTTGTGTTTTATTAATTAATACATCTTTAATGAAAAATACCAATCTGTTTCAAAGATGGTAATAGTTCTCATCATTTCTGTTTTTTTTCCTATTCAAGAAATTACATCAATAGGTAATTTATTTAGAAAATTGTAGCAATTTAGATTTAAAGGAACTAACGTCATTGTGTGAATTTGTTAATTATTTCACCTTAAAAAGATATAATTATCAGTTCTATATTCCTAAAAACTTTTGAAGACTAGGATTTGATTCTTGGTGTTTTGGCAAGTGTTTCAGTTTGCTAAAACTGCCAAAATGCAGTATACCAGGAAAGGGTTGGCTCTTCATAAGGGGAACTTATTAGGTTACAAGTTACAATTTTAAGGCCATAGGATTTTCCAAATTAAGGCATCAAGAAGAGGATACCTTCACTGCTTGGGTGCTTTCACTGAAGAATGGCCAATGTCATTTGAGGTTCCTCCGTCCCACGGGAAGACGTCTGCTATCTTTAGCTCCCAGGTTCTGTTGCTTTTAGGTTCCATGTGTCCTTGTTTGCATCTCTGCAAGAAGACTGGAGAGAAGACCTCTGTGAGCTCTCCGGGTCCTGTGGGTCTTCTCTTAACGTCAAGGTGTTTCTCTCGCTCTGTGCCCTTCATTTGGTTTCATCTCTCTGCTCTCTGTATCTGTCTCTCTCTGTTTTCAGTCTTTATTCTCTTCGCAGAGGACTCCAGTAAAGGGATTAAGACCCACCTTGAGTTGCTTGGGTCACATTCCTGCAGAAATAAACTAACCCTAGTTCTGCACCCACAAGAATGGATTAAAAGAACACAGACTTTTCTGAGATACAGAACAGTTTCAGACCAGCACAGAGGGGAAAACCATATTTACTTACAGTTTTTCTATGTAATGTTGGCAAAAAAACCAAAACAAAACAGATTTCTTACCATTTTGTAAACAACAGCAAACCAATAATTAATATAAAAAGTGACAAAGATTAGGGAACTAGCTAAATCATATTTCCAGTATGGGATACGTTATTTTTTAATTGGATTTCCATGAACAGGTTTCTTAATTTCTCTAAGCTTCAGTTTTATATTCCTTGTAAAATAATCGTCTTGAGATTACCAAACTGATTTTTAGTAAACATTTTATGAGATAATACACATATATATATTTGGAATGGTCACGTTTCCTAGTATATACCAAATACTTTCTTAAGATTGGCTTGTTTCAATTGCTGTTGACTTAGCTATTTGCAGACTGGATGGTTAATAGTTAAATGGAAAAGAGAGAGACAAAGAGAAGATTTAGATACACATTTCTAATACCTCAGTACAAAAATACGTATTAAGTGGCTACCAGTGGAAAATAGGTCACTGACTTGCATGGCCCTATTAATTTTGGTAAAAATAAAAATATACATTGTTTAGATATATCTCTTTGATGCCAGCTGGATTATCTGTCTGCAGTGTTTTTGTAAAGAGAAACTCATAAACATTCACATTCTGTTTTTAAAAAGTATGTAAACAATTCTTTTTTACAATAATTCCTGATCCAGGAAAAAGAAATAGAAGCCAGAAAAATCAGAAATAAAAAGGTCATTCACAGATGATATCTATGTAAATAATAAATAACAAAATAAATAAAATAAATGTAGATAATATTAATAGCTGAAAGAGAAATGAAAAACACCAAGAGTATTTCTATGTAAATCAAGAAACTACTAAAATAATATTATATAAATGGCATTTATAAAAGCACCAAAATGTATGAAATAGATAGGAATAAACCTAACAATCCATGATACTTAACAGATGGGAAAATAAAGCAAAATCTTTGAGGATAATGAATGAATCAATCAATTAATCAAACATATTCGATGCTTATGGATAAGACTGAATTTTAAAACATTTCACTTCATCACAAATGGATTTACAAATTTAATGCAATCACAGTAAAATTACAATATATTATTCTTTGTAAAAGTTGAAGAATTGATTCTTAAATATACACTTCAAAGTATAAGTGACCAGAAGTCGCTAACACCTTTCATGAAGAATATCCTTAGAAAATCTGCTTTACTAGGGAGCAGGAAATATTTTAAAACTGTGATAATTAAGAGAATGTGATATTGCAGGCAGATTAGACAAATACGTAGATAAAGCAGAATAGAAACTTCGTAAGTACACCCACACATATACAGACATTTGATACATGGTAATGTGGAATATAGAGCAGGACACTCAAATAAATAAATGAAGCTTCTGTGTAAATAGATAATTATGCATAGAAATATATACATGATCCCTATTTCATCTACCAAAAATAAAGATCAAGTCCATGGATTTTAGATATAAATCTGAAAGGGAAAAATGAATTTATATACAAATTTATAGGGAATGTTTTACTTTGCTAGCTACCAGAATGTGATATACTAAAAATTGAACAGTTTTTTTAAATTTTTTATTTATTCATTTATTTTTTCACATGGGCAGGCACCGGGGAATGAACCCTGCCACTGAGCCACTGTTGCCCACACTGAACAGTTTCAAAAAGGGAATTTTATAAGTTACAAGTTTACAGTTCTAAGCCTATAAAAATGTCCAAACTAAGGCATCCAGGTAAAAATGTCTTAATTCAAGTAAGGCCAATGGGTCAGGAACATTGTTTGTCTACCTTCAAATTAAAAAAATCTCTACAAAATAAACTCATTGGAAAATTTGAATACATAAACTTAGCTTTAAACAAAAAGTGAAAAAAATAGAAAATTTGGAAGGATGTTTTTGTTTGCTAGCTGCTAGAATATGATATACCAGAAATGGAATGCTTTCAAAAGGGAGATTTTTATTATAGTGCAAGTATACAGTTCTAAGGCTGTGAAATTGTCCAAATTAAAGCATACTTATAGAAATATCCAAATAAAGGCACTAACAAGAGGTTACGTTCATTCAAGAAAGGCGATGAAGTTCAGGGTTTCTCTCTCCACTGGAAAAGCACATGGTGAAAATGGAAATGTCTGCTAGCTTTCCACGCTTCTTGTTTCATGAAGTTCACCCAGCAGTGTTTTATCTTCATCTCCAAAGGTCTCTGACTGGTGGACTCTTGGCCTCGTCGCTCTGCCGTGGTTCTGGGGCTCTCTCCTCATCCTCAATCTTTCTCCAAAATACTTCCTCTTTTAAAGGATCCCAGTAAACCAATCAAGACCCAACTAAAATGGGTGGAGTCACATCGCCATGGAGATAATATAATCAAATTTCCAAACTACAGTGCTGAATAGGGTTTAAAGAAATGGCCACCTCCAGAAGATAGTATTAGGATCAAGGTATGACTTTTCTAGGGTACATGATCCTTTCCATGGATGAATTCTCCTTGAAACAACAATATAAAAAGACTAGAATATATTGAAAACTAGTGCCAGGATTTAAAAATTCTCTGCCTTCAAAATAAACTCACTGAAAAATTTGAATATGTACACTTATCTTTAAATAAAATTGAAAAAATAGAAAATTTGGAAGGATGTGAATGGCAGACAAAATTTGAGTTAACTGTAAATTTTGTTGCAGAGCTTAGCATCAGTAAAACCCCAAGTCCCATGCAGTTCCTTCTCTTGGGTATCGCATATGCTTTCCTTGAAGGTCACAGGCAACTTGTATTGATACCTCTTCAACAATTAAAGTTATCAGATGCTGTAATGGTTGTGTTAATACATCACATTGGCTAAGTTATGGTCAAAGAGCAATCTAGTTGTTGCAGTGGAGGAATTTTTAGGTAGGATTAGACTCTGCATTCAGTTGAGATTAACCTCCACGATGTGGTTTAGTCTCATCCCATCTGTTTAAAGTTTTAACAGCAAGAACTGGAGGTCCCCAGATATTAGATTAATCCCTGACTTAAGATGGATTCCTGCTGGAGTTTTTAGCCTGATGGCTTTTCCTGGGGAATTCAAACTCAGGACTTCAACATTACATCTAGAGGGATTTCTAGCCTGCAGCCTGCCCTATGGAGTTTAGACTTGCCAGCTGCCATGGTTATGTGAGCCAATTCCTTATAATAAAATTTCTTAAAACAAATCTCTCTCGATAGATAGATGGATAGATAGATAGGTATAAAATTTGGAAGAAAAGCAACTTATAGATGAATTTTCTGAAGTGGTTCTTGAGCTTTGGAAATTAGTTCTTTAAATCTGGTTATATTTAAAGGTACTAATGACTCTATTCACAATGATTAAGAGGGCACTGACAGTCTATGGCATGATTTGGCAAGAGAAATAAGCAAAATATCAGTATTGGATATTCCTACTCAAATAGTAATACAAGGGAAGTGTCTGGGTGACCATGTCTTTGGCACCTTGGAACATTTTTGTTGAGCTAATGTGTATTGAGTGTGGCTGGTTGTTTCTAAATACACTAAATACAGTGGTAAAAGAAAAGGATGAGTTTGGGGTTTCAAATTCCTTTATCAAGGGCCACATAAATGCCATTAAAATTTCTGTGTGCCTTGAAAAGGACTCTTATCTCCTATAGCTGCAGAGTTCGAACCTCTGAAAACCAAATTGTAGAGTCTCGTTGTGCAAATAGCTGAATGACAACATAAATTGTATTCCCAACCATGCAGGGTATCTGTTATTCCAAAGAGCACATTGATTGTAAAGGGATGGATCCTGATAATTGGAATGTGGACATATGGAGAGATCATTGTGAAGCTGGAATGTTGAATCCCTAAGTTCTGCTGAGTCTTCTTTGACAAATAAATCTGTAATGGCCTCTTGTTTCAGTTTTTCTGGGGAACCCTGACTGATACAGATAGAAAATAATTAGAACATTCAGAGAAGATTTAGAAATTTTATTACTCTTTAATACTTGAACAACAAATAAGAAATCAGGAAAAGCTTACTCTCTCAAATGAGACAAATGCAAAGGCGAGTCTTAGAGGAAAGCTCAAGAACATGAAAATGAAGACAAGAAGATGGGCTTTGGTACTCAATTATCAATGCTAGACTTCCATCTTCTTCAGAGAGCAAAGACCACCTGCAAGCACCAGGAAATAAAAGCAGGAGAACTCAAGGAAAATAAATGAATTGAAAATCAAATAAATCTTGGCATTATGGAAAAAGTTCTTTTTTTAAAATCTTCAACATAGATTCAGAACTCTTATACATATGGAAAATCAATGTAAAGATCAAGAAAAATTAAGGGACTAAAGGAAGAATATGAAGCCACCCAAGACTCTGATCATTAAACATGTAAAATATCTGAATGTAAATGTGCTGGTTTGAAACTGCCATGGACCCCAGAAAAGCCATGCTCTCTTAATCCTAATTTCATTTTGTGGTGATAGACGTATTATTTAAGGAGGGATCATTTGATTAGATTTTTCCTTGGGGATATGACAACCCAATTGTGGGTGTGACCTTTTGATTAGATTATTTCCATGGAATTGTGGCCCTGCTAATTCAAGGTGGGTCTAAATTAGTTTACTGGCATCCTCAAAGGAGCTAAGAGAAAGAGCTCAGATGTGACAAAAGAGCAGATGCCTAGACCTAGATGCCTACAGATGCTTGGAGAACCAATACAGAGTGTCAATGCAGACATGAAATCAGGCACAGGTGTTTAAGATACTAAGTTAAGAGATGAAACCCAGAGTCTGCCCTGGAGAAGCTAAGTGGGGACTTGCAGATGCTTCCAGAGAAAGCCAGGAAACAGGAGTTGAGGGAGCCATAAGAAACCCAAAACTGGGAGAGAGCAGCAATGTCGCCATGTGCCTTATCTTGTGACAGAGGAACTTGGACACAATCAGCGTTTCTCAAGAGAAGTATCCACTTCTTGGTGCCTTAATATGGACATTTTCATGGACTTAAGATTGTAAACTGTAACTTAATAAATCCCCTTTGTAAAAGCCAATGCATTTATGGTATATTCATTCTGGAAGCATTAGGAAACTGAAACAGTAATTGAACCCAAACTTGACATTTTTAAATGATGATCTACCAGAATTCATTCTTAGCAAACATTCATTTTCTGATATAGCCAACATAGTTTGAAAGAAAAAAAATGCCCAAAAGTGTTGGAATGAAGTAAAAATTATACCAAATGATGAAGATTACTTGGCAATCTTCAAGAGATAACCCTGAAGGGTCTTTGTTGATTTGAAACATCAGGTCCTTGGCTCTGATCTGACAGACACCTTTTCTCAGTACAAAAAGTGTATACATAACATTTATGGGATAAACCCATAATAAACCCAATTATTTATTAATGTTATTATTCCAATATCTTAACTATCCTACATTGTATAGTCCTATGCTTAAACAAGTGTAAAATATGTTACAACTGATTATTTGTCAATAACAAAGTGTTGGTTCATGAACATGTTTTAAAAAATTCCTACTGATACCACAGAACAATTTAGGATTTTAACATTGGCATAATCTATGACCCATCAATTCTACTCATTGATGTATACCTAACAGAAAAGAGATACTTACTGAACTGCACAGCAAAACACTATTTGTAAAGGACATATCTGGAGTGCCCACCATACAATGATGATAAATAATGGATGCTAGATAGGTATAAAAACAAAAAAATGCCATATTATAATATTAAGCACAATAAATCAAGTACTATATATATATATAATTATATAGATGTACTATTTTTATGTTGTTTTATTTTTAAATTGACTAATCTACAGTGATCAAATTTAGGATATTAGTTACTTTGGGAGAAAGAATGGGCCTGTGATTGAGGGAGGAGTACTGACAATGTTGTATTTCTTGTTATCTGTTGAAGTTTCACAGTTTCCATATTTTGATAATTCATGGAACTGTATGTTTATGCTTTGTGCCATTTTTATGAGTGTTTTAGTTTCCTTGGCTGCTCAAGAAAGTACCGTGCAATGAGTGGCCTAAACAATGGAAATTTATTAGCTCACAGTATTAAGGCTAGGAAAACATCCAAATAAAGATGTGATCAAGGCGCTTTTTTTCTTTGTAGAGACTGTAGCATTCTGGGGTCGGCTGTTGGTGATCCTTGGCTGTGGGCTCCTCTGTCACATGACAATGCACTTTGTGGCCTCTCCCAGCCTCTTCCTTCTTTTCCTAATTCCATTGCACTTCAGCTTCTTGCCTCCTGTTGCTTTTTCCTCTATTTGAATTTCATTCTGCCTCTAAAGGACTCCAGTTGTAGGACTAAACATATCCTGATTGAGTTGGGCCACACCTCCATGCAGTAACCTCATCCAAATGTCCTACTAACAATAGGTTCACACCCATAGGGATGGATTAAGTTTAAGAACATGCTGTTTCTGAGGTACATCACTCCAAACCACCACAGCATGGTATACTTTAATAATTTATGCTTGAGAAAAAGAATATTTACAAGGTGAAAAACTTGGCAGTGCCTTTGATAATTGTGCAACGTACACGAAATTTCAAGAATTACAATTAAACGGTGATTGTTCTTTAAGGCTGCACTGTTATTTAGAGAATGAAAGCAGAAATGTTAACACTCCAGTAGGCCTGGATTCTAATGGACTATTAGGTTTCTCTTAAATCTAGGCTCATAATTTGCTAGCAATTTAAGAGCCAGAGCCCAGCTTAACATCCAAGAGAGTTATACTGCTAAATGCACAAAAGAGCTTTGTATTGTATTTCCTTAGCAATTTGTGCTAAGAAAATCTAAATCTATTCTTCAAATTGGAATTATTCTAATGGTTTTTCAAGTATCTGTCAAAGAATTCTTTGACTTTATTAGGTTCTTTTCTAAAGCTTCAAACTCCTAAATCTAAGTGTGTGGATTATTTTTTTCCTTGTAAGTATTATTTATTTATTTATGACACTTATCATATCATATTTTTATTGTTCTAATCCATGACTGCAAAATTTGTGGCTTTTCTAGACAGCAGTTTAACCAGATACTCATTCATCCTATGCAAATACATATACATACTCACATCTAGAACACCATTATTGTTAAATCAGTTTTACTTATGTGAAAAATAAGACGTAAAAGTTACTTCACTTAAAAAGAGTACATTTTTAAGACTGTGGATTGTAATCAGACAGACCTGAGTTTGCAATCCTCTTTCCATCACCATGTCTTTTAAATACTGATATGTTTATTGCTTTACATGTGATAATAAAATGCTTCAACTCAGAGTTTTTGCAGTGATAAAATAAAATTATGTGTAAAGAATAGGTTAACATAGCATGTGACACATAATGTTTAAGAAATGTAATTGTCAAACAGTAGTAATTAGTATTTCCCATGAAAATAAAGCACTACTATTGAGAAGCTTTTTTTATTTTAAAAAAAGTACATCTTTTCTAATTGCTCTAGCTAAAGTACAAGTTTATTGCCTTATTTTAAAAAATATTTCTATTTTGAAGACTATGGAATATATACTATAACTGACTGATATTTTTATCTATTAAAAAGAAAACAATTGCTAAAATAATTTTAATTCACTTACATTGTTGAAACTACTTTTATCTTAATTTTTAAAATTTTGGCTTTGCCAGGGTCATGAAATCTCAAGAAGTAGTTAGAAATGATAGAAAACAACCAAAATGTTATTTGAATGAAGCATATTTTTTACTTAAATATTTATATTCCAAGCACATAGACTTGTAAACATGCATTAAATTAAATATTTATTTTAAATGAGTGGTTTTTCTTTCTTAAAAAATTATTGGTATTTGTGAGAATGGTAGTGTTTTTTTGATGACATGTTTGTTTATTCTACAATATTATCATTTTTTCTCCTTTGGAAGCAGATCATTTACATTCTTTAATTTTTTAAAAGCTAACTATGAATGTGAAATAGACTGTTTAAGAACCAAATATCCTAACCCCAAATACATCTCTACCTAATAAAGCAAAATGTTTTTTATCTGTAGGGATAATTGGAAGAAGATTCTTGTGGCATGAATAGTGCTCTCCCGTGGGTTCCAGAGACCACTGGAGAATTTCATGAAATTAATAGCTTTTGGTCACTAATGGTGTCTGGGTTTAAGCAAAATTGGAAACAGAATTGAGAAGCTCCCTGTCATTTTTTATCCATTCAGCCAGGAAGACACCGTCAAGTAATTTTCAAAAGGAGTTTTCAATGACTTTGGAAATGGTGATGTTGAGATTTTAAGACATTTCACTCAAAAGAAATGTAATCACGTTTAAAATATTTCTCCTTTGGCTAAGGACTAATTGCTGAATCTCTTGAGAAATTTCAATCCTTGATTAAATATTGTCCAAATTAGAAACAGATAGCTAAAGATATCCGCAAGGTTTACGAATTAATGTATTGGTACACTGTTGTTATTTTTATTCACTCATTAATTTGTTTAGAAACTGTGAGAGTGAAAACAATTTTGAACATCTATTATGTGCCAAAACTCTGATTCTGCATCCAATATATTGTGTAATGCAATTGTAGGTGTAACAAAATGTATTGAAAGCTCACTGTATGCCAGAGGCAGGGCTAAGTAAGCATTTTACATAGCTAATGGCATTTAACAACTACCTGTATACTATAGTTGGTAGTATGTTTCCTTCCCATTGTAGGGATGAAGAAACTAAATCTTAAAATATATTAAATAAATAGCTGAAAATGTCACAAATCTGGACTTTTGTGTGTTTCCCGATATTGCCTGTCTCTGTAATAAGCATCTGACATCTCTCTTTTATCAGTGTGGAATCTAAATCTCCAAGAAAGTAAGAACAAGGCTTAGGATATAATGCCAATGAAAATAGTAGAACCAAGATAAAATCTATTTTCTTTTTGTGTCCCAAATCCCTTCAGCTCATGCAATTTATACCATCCATAAGCATTTCTCATAATAAGGTCAAATGTATCCCGACCCAGGGTCTCTCCCTAATATCATTTAGTAGATATATCTCTTGTGCGGGACTTTTTTCTTTGTTCTTTTTTGCTCAATCCAAACATCTTTATTAATTAAGAATTTGAATTATCTGGATTTTACTACAATTTTTCTGTACATGAATTATATTGATAAGTTATAACTCAAAAAAACTGGGTCTATGAAATGTACACAGCCATTGGAAAATTTCTTTTTTTTTTCAACTCTGCATTCCGATTTTCCATAAAACTCTGGCTTAGTTATGAAACTTCAATTATGTTTTATTAAATATATTTTCTCTACATATATCCTCTGAATAAAGGATTATATTCTCTCTGAAAGATATATTATATGCTTATGTGTACAGAGACATATATGTGTGGATGTGAATTTTTGGATATATAAATGGGTAAACATCCTGGTATTAACGTAAGTAGCCAACAAGTATTTGTAAATAATGTTAAATAAAGCTTACACATAAACTCTTTCTGGTATTAAGAATTGTTTTTAATTGTATCTGACATTAAAATAAAGGAGTTGTCTTACTTGAGGTCCCAGAGAACATTTGGAAGTTTCCAACTTAATTTTGGGGAGAAAGAAAACAATGGTGCTTAGTGACGTGCCCAAGATCACAAACCTATCGTGGGGCAGAACTGAGAGCAGCATCTGAATTGCCTAAGGTAGCTCCTTACTCCCTTTGATTACACCATGCTGCCTGTTGAATTTACGCATTCAAGATCTCAGAGGGTTTCAGATTTTTTTTTTTTTGATGTTGTTTCTTTTTTAGTCACTCTCCTAGGATGTGAGTTCATGGCAACAGCTGCTATAGCGATGCTCCTTGCTTGCCAGTTCTCTGGGACCGCTGGCCTTGTAAATGATGGTTGATTATCCTGTTGGCACAATTTTGTGCTGCGAACATCTCTGCCATATGGTCATGTTTTCCCATTGGAAAATCTAACTAGTTTGTAAACTTTTTTCCCCAAGAGCAGAGACTGTGACTCTTACTACCGTGAACATTTATTTTGGGCTGATGATAGTACACCCAAGAGTGAGAGCTTAATAAACATAATGGGGATTCAGGTTCCCTCCTCTGATTCTCCTGTCTGGATAATGCACATGGCTCCTGTTTTAGCATCCCATTGCTGCCGGGACTAAGCTCCACAGATTCACTGGCTTCAAACAACACATATGTATTATCTTACAGTTCTGGAGGTCAAAAATCTGAAAGGGTCTCACCAGAATAAACTCAAAGTGTCACCAAAGATGCCTTCTTTTCTGGAGGCCAAGGGAACTCTAATTTTTTGCTGTTTTTTTTTTTTTTTTTTTTTTTTTTCAGCTTCTTAAGGCTGGAATGCTTGCAAAGTCAGAAATAGGAGGTGGGATTTTTTCATATCTCAAACCTCTGACACTTGGCTTCCATTGTTTTTCTCCTGTCTTGACAGATTCTTCTGCTTCCCTCTTCCACTTACAAAGGCCCTTTGTAATTACATTGGGCCCACCTGGATATTCCAAGATAATCTTCTAGTTCCTGCCTGACCTTCCATCTGCCACGTGAGAGAGGTTAGTAGCTGGAAACTGGGAGGTTACAATGGCTAGGTTGAGACATGGTCTAGATTCTTTTTTGCATAAAAAATATGTGGAAGATCTATATGTGAATAAGTATGTATACAAGCATACCTCATAATGGAATCATTCAACCCTTTAAATTTATTTTCTATGAGGGTCTTACATTCACAGAGCCCATTTTACATCTGTCAAGGAAACACGTAAGAGAAAAAGAACCCAGAAATATATCAATTATTAATAATATAGTATATTCGTATTTCTTTTGATCCCTTTATCCCAGGCATATATATTTTACTATGATCCATAGGTAGAAATGTTCAATAAACATATGTCCAACTAAAATATTTAATATAATTAGAATTACAAATATTATTAAAGCCGCATCAAGGAGCTTGAAGATTTACATTTTGAATAAGGAAAGATCAAAATTACCAAATATATAGTCTTTGAAAAAATACAACACATTGGCTTAAAAAAACATTGTAAGTTTAACTAGATCATGTTTATAAATGAATAATCAGAGAATTAAGTATATCCTTTTGAGGATAGCATTTAAAAATTTAGTGTTAAATTTTGGTACAACAGACCAGCATAATTCTTGACAATGTACATTCAGGATAAATATCCTAAAAATAGGTCAGGTTAATTTTCTAATTACCCTGAAGCCTTGTAACTGTGAATTTGTATCTACTATCCATAATTACCTTATATAGAAGTGATAGCTTTGGAGATTAATTGCTTTATGATGAATGCTAGTCTGCATTAAAGAACATCATAAAAATGGTTAATGGTTTAGTTTAAATGAAAATATATCTTCTCTAATATCTCTTTCCCTTTATAAGGACATATATTATTAACTGTGCAACCCAGTAAGCTAACAGCATATTATAAAATGTGTGACTATACTCTTATTGTAAAACAATTTGGGAAGAAAAGTCCATTGTTTTTCCTAAACTGTAGAAAAATCATGGTTATAGTATCAAGTAGTTTCAGTTTTCTGTTGCATTGCTAGTTTATGAAAAATTTATGAAAAAGTCTGATGGCAATATTATTATTTTTTAATCATAAAAAAATCAGTCTGAGGTAGGAACCAGTTTCACTGTCTGGAGTTGGAAGTAAAACACAGATATAGGTTACATCACAGAGAGCCAATTAGAAGAAAGAGTTCCATAGTAGGTAGGCATTGGGCACCCAGAACAGAGTACAGTTTATTGCTGAACTTCAAATTTTTTAATTTATTGACTGATTATATAGAGAGCTATAGCAAGCACCTCAACATTTCAGTGTTTTAACACAAGAAACAACTGTTTCTCACTCACAGAACCAAACAATATGGCTTTCTATTTAATTGGATTTCTTGGTGTTTTAGTTTGCTTGAAGCTGCTGGAATGCAATACTGAAATGGAATGGCTTTTAAAAAGGGAATTTATTAAGTTGAAAGTTTACAGTCCCAAGGCCATGAAAATGTCCAAATTAAGTCATCAACAAGATGTTACCTCCACTCAAGAAAGGCTGATGCTGTCCGGAATACCTCTTTGAGCTTAGAAGACACGTGGCAATGTCTGCTAGCTTTCTCTCCTGGCTTCTACTTTCATAAGGATTCCCCAGGGGTATTTTCCTTCTGCACCTCCAAAGGTGTCTGACTGTGTGGGCTCTAAATCTTTTTCCAAAATGGTTGCCTCTTAAAGGATTCAGGAAGCAACCACACCTTGAATAGGTGGAGACACATCTCCATGGAAACCACCCAATCAAAAGTTACCACTCACAAATTGGGTGGGTCGCATCTCTATGGAAACAATAAAAAGATCACACCCAGCAATATTGAATGAGGATTAAATAACATGGCTTTTCTGGGGTACATGCCAGTTTCAAACCAGCACACTTGGAAAGCTCCCTTTAAGTGGTGGTTCAGAGATCCTGCATCTTCCTATCAAATGGTGCTGTCATTTCCACGGGTCTTTGAGTGCCCTGTTGGATTGTCAATATTCAAGCAGCCAGTGAAGTTTCTCAGGACATTTTATAGGTATCAGATCTGGAAATCCATCTTTTCTGCTCACTTCTAGTCACCAGGAGCCACTTATGGACAAAGAAGGTTAGAAAATTTCAAATTTTCAATACTATCTACAACATAACCACACAAAGTACTGCTGTATAAGCAAATTCATGTATAGATTCAAGAAAAATTCATAATCATGTACACTGCATAAATATGAAGAATGCTTTCTAAGCCATACTTAATTCTTAATTTTAGTGTCATTAACTTTATGAGCATATAAGTTTACTTTTAAAGGATCTTTCAATTTAAGGGCTATACTTTCCATTTCATAAGTACCTTAAATTCTCAAAACAACTGTAAAGTTGCTTTTATTACAAAAGTTCTTCCCCCAAATTCCTAAAATCATTTAACCATAAAAAGCATGGTATGTTTATGTTTTAATATATTCATTACATGACTTTAATTTTCCTGCCTTATTCATGGAAATTCTCTGCCTCTTTAAATATTATAAATTCTAATTTTAAAAAGATTGTTATATTTTTTGATGTTTGATTCTCCAGCTACAAAGATCCAGCAGCTTTACTCACTTTAACCCTCCAACACATTTAGTAACCTAAGTGCAACCAGTGTGATCCCTTAAAAAAAAAAAAAAATTTTCTTCTATATTCAATCCTAGTCTCATTTCTGTATGATAGGGATGATCCTCCTAGCTAATTTACTATCTTCCAATAAATTATATTTTCTCGCTGCAATAAAGATATTCCCTAAAGAAATGGAAATGACTAAAATGGCATCCTGAAAATATTGATAATACATGGCAGTGACAAAAATTTTATGTCCTCTTCCCATTTCCTTGTTTCTCTCTTCCACACCTTTTATCATAGTTCCATCCACGTGTTAATTTTTGGCTAATTCTTGTATCTCTGAAGAGGGAAAAAAGATTGATCATTCCATTTTCAATTCCACTGATGGTTTATTTAGGCTTCCTTTTATTTAGGCTATCAAATACCACTGGTTGTAATAAAAGGACCTTGTGCTGTAACTATGCTATGGACAGAATACAGGATAGTTTTTGTGGTGGTGTGAAGCTGTATGTAGCACAGAAAAATATGTTCTTAAATCTAATCTATTCCTGTGAGGGTGAACCCATTGTAAGTAGAACCTTTCAACGAGTTTACTTCAGCTAAGGTGCAGCCCAGCCCAATCAGGATGGGTCTTAATCCTATTAATGGAGTTTTTCTTTTTTAATAATTAAAATGAAATTCAAACATAGACACAAGGAAACAGAGAACAAACAGAAGCTGAAATCTAATGGTATCCAAAAAGAACAGATGGCCAGGAAAGGTGACCATGTGACAGAAGAGCTAAGGACCAAGGATGGCCAGCAGCCAGCCCCAGAATGCCAGTCTTTGGGGAGAAAACGTCACTTTGGCCTGTATTTGAACTGTCTTTTAGTCCCCAAACTATGAGCAAATATATTCCAATATTTAACCTGACCCATTTTATGGTATTTGCTTGAGAAGTATAGGTAACTAAAACAGTTATTTCCAAAAATATGGTTTTTGGGTTAAAATCCTATACAACTTATAGAGTCATATTTATTATACAATATCTTAAAGCCTTTAATATACCAACAAGTTTTGTGATTCTCCCAATGGGTGGTACACTTCTCAATATTTTCTGAAGTCATTTGGCCATGGTTCATTTTATTCATCGCTAATCTTGCAGAATATGTACTCTCTGAATCATTGTTTACAAAAAAAAAATTTAGTCTGAGATCTAAAAGAGAAATACAGTACTTGTTTACCATGGAACAAATGAAGTCTCTTCTCCCCTTGCAGGAACATCTTCATTAACACAGATTGCTGCTTCAAGAATGAGGTGTGACCCAACCTGACATTTGAAGAACTGGTAAAATTTATATAATATTCTCCGTATTTCACGCTAACAAACCACTAAAATGTATATCTTTGCAGCTTGTCCTGAATTAAACTAATTAAGTCATCTACCCTTGTCACAAAATGAAAGGAAATATCTCCACTAGTTTAAAAAAAATATTTACCTGTAACAGTGGTGTTTCTATCACTTTATCAAAGAGTCACATTTCCTTAAATCTAGGTTTGAAAGACTGCCACTACCCTACAGTCTGTCTTCTGAAAGGACAAATACAGTCTGCTTCCCATGTACAAAACTGGCATCCAGTTTTTTCCTTTCATTATTCACATCAGATAAACAAAAATCCAGTCAGTTTTATAACTTCTGCCTAAATTATCTATGGTTTTTAGAGCAATTGAGATAAATGAGTTCATTCTCTTTCTTCTGAGCTGAGTAGGTGGGCATTTATAATACTGTTCCTCCTTTCAGATACAATTCATTAGGCAGGCACAACCCATATCAGAACAAAAAGAAAAGTTTTTCTGACTCTTGCTTTTATAAATTTCCTTGGTTTATATTATACAACAATGCAATAATATTGATCTTGATTTTGGAAATTGAAGGTGTCTCACATATAGTAAATGCTTTTTCCCTTTTCTGCATTGGCAAAACCAACTTTTAATGGCTTTCTTAAAAGTGAAGATCACATCAAAGCTCATGAGCACATCCTAGGCATTTCCTAGATTAAGCTCCAGGCACAATAAACACTTTGATTTTCTCATTTGGAGTCACATTACTCCCTTCTTCACACTCCCAGGAATTCTGTGTTTTGCCTTTTGTGTCAAGTCAACAAACAGTAGTAAAAGAGCATTGCTAAGCCTACACAGGAAGTCGAGGTCTCAATATTCTGGCCAATATAAATAGTATCATTTTGACCTCTTGTCATCAAGACTAATCACTTCTGCACTTTGCTTAATATAAAAAAGTTGAGGGTGGAGAGGTTGTAAGAGTGTTTGTGGTAGTTAAATTCAGGTGTCAACTTGGCTAGGTGACGGTGCCTAGTTCTATTGCTGTGGACATGAACCAATGGCATGTTAACCTCATCTGTTGCTGAATACATCTGCAGTGGGCTAGAAGGTGTGCCTGCTGCAATGAATGATGTTTGATTTAATTGGCTGGATCTTAAATGAGAGAGCACAGCCCAAGCAGCTCAGCATACCTAATCTCAGCACTCACAGCTCAGCCCAGGCCTTTGGAGATGCAGAAAGGAATCACCCCGGGGAAAGTCGTTGGAACCCAGAGACCTGGAGAGAAGGCCAGCAGAGATTGCCCTGTGCCTTCCCACATAAGAAAGAATATCATTTGAAATTAGCTGCCTTTCCTCTGAAGAACTAACTATACATCAACTAAATAAATCCCCTTTTATTGAAAGCTAATTCATCTCTGGTGTGTTGCATTTCAGCAACTAGCAAACTAGAACAAGGTTAAAGGTTAGAATAGCTTGCGTATCATATACAGTGTAAACTTTCATTTTTTCACAAAATAACATTGTTTTGAGAGATGGAGCAATTTTTAAAAGATTAAGCTGCAAGATCAAATTAGAAATGTTAATGGAACCTAGGTGACTTTATTTCCACCTTGTTCTTTTCCTACTAAAACTCTGTAGTTTCTGTAACAAACATGTAGGTTACAGAAGAAATTATTCTGTCCTGTGTTACGAATGTATTTCATGATATAGAGCCTTTAAAGTATACAGAGAATTATAAAATAATAGAATATCCAAACACTGGTATAACCTTAAATATTATTTTTTAGGATGTCATTATTCTTATCTTATAAGTAGAAACCTCATATTTTATCTTTAAGCTTTTATTATTTTTCAAGAATATAAAGAATATTTTAGATTTGATATACATATTATTGAATGGGACTTTAATCTTGGATGCTCATATACCCTACAGAATCATTAGCTAAAATAAACAGTTGTAATAGGATTCAATAATTAATTATTTTCAGTTGAAGAAATAATGGATCCATATCAAAGCAACTCATATAATAAAAACAAGAACAAAATCTTATTAGAGAAGAAATCATACACCCTTTAATTATGATATCCCTCTAGTTGCCTGCAATATAATTGACTTATAGATTTTATCATCGAACCTTTCCTCAATTTAAAATTAAATTTCAAAACCAGAAAAAAATTATATGTGTCTCAATGGCCAACCATTGCTTACCTTCAAAGCAGAGTTTACAAACTTTTGCCTTATAACATAGTGCTTTGCTTGTTTTATTGCTTTCATTGTGTGAGTACATGTGTATATGAAATGATTAAACAATAATTCTATTATCTATTGTGTACCTAGCACTGTTCTAAATGTCAGTGATCAAGTTATGAATTAGATAGGTAAATGCCCTACCATTAAATGGCTCACGTTTTGTATGTATGTGCTTGTAAAGAGGGTAAGCTAGGAGGGGTAAGGGGGAAGAAAAATAATTCCTGAAGAAGAAAATATATATCTCTGCAAAGATCAGTGCTATGTGGAAAACAAAATATGGTGGAGCAGTCAGAATTCAGTCAAGAAAATACAACACATTCCAAGTATTTCAAACAGGAAGGGATTTATTAGAGGGATGTAGCTGCTTTCAAAAATTGAAAACACTGAAGAAATAAATATTTGGAGAGGCAGCAACTAATCTCTGATTCACTGGTACATTTCTGGTAATGAACACAACAGCTTCCATCTTAAAAGAGGATAATTTGCAGAAAAAAGAAATTAGTAGAGGCTCTTACGAAATCTCACATCTGTTGAAACCATCCATCTACCTGCTGCAGAAGGAATACTAAAATGGATTTTGCTCCTCTTTCTCTTTCCAAATTTCTTAAAAGTGCTTCTTATTGGTGGATTTTAATCAGGACTCCTACTGGTTCCAGGTTTCCAGCAGCTGCAATGAAGCAGAGAGCACTGAATGGTGCTGAGTTGTTGACAATAGTTCAGAGTCTTTCTTGAGGAGGGGACCAATCAGCACTGGAGTTTTCCATTTCGTGGAACCTATGTATACCTTTTATTCCCAGTGCTAGGGCATTTTTCCTTATGAGTCTACTGAGCAAGCCTAGAGTGGCTGAGAAAAGTCATTGACATTTAATGAATGACTCATTATATCTACCTGATAGGTGAGAACTTCCTCCAGAGTGGTTTTCCTTGAAGGACATATATGAAGGGCAGATTTCCTTACACTCTCTAATGTTTCCAAGGAAGCCATCCATGCCACTTAGACAGACCTCTTGCCCCTTGTTTTCTTTCCCAGGTCCTCTGTATAAAAACAAATGTTCAGCCAGTACACTTTAATTGGTATAGATCCACATATCTTGCCATATTTTCTTCCAGTCGAAGTTGATAACCAGATATAACATTCAAAGTTGTACTCACTGGGGATATATTTTAAATAACATACATCTAGAGCACCCCTTAGTAAGTATATAATTCTGCAGCAGTCGAATGTATGTGCTGCCAGTATTCACATCAAAATATCTGTAATCAGGTCTATTTTCTTCCTCAAAGTGGTGTGGAGAGAACTTGATCTGTTACATCATGTCCCTGAGAGATCACTGATTATGGATCCTCTCCCATCTGATACCCTTGGCTTTAAATTATTCACAAGCCAAACCTGGCTCCCAATACTTGCATGTATATTTTATTGGTTGTGACTCAGTCATGTTGTTATGCCTAACTGCAAAGAAAGTGTGAACAATAGTGAAACTTTGTGCATAGGAGTAACACAGGAGTAAAGGAATGCATTTTGGTGAACTCCTAGTCAGTTTCTGCCACCTTGCACTTTTGTGAGTACCAAATACTATCTAAATTTTTTATCCCACAGGGAAAAGTTCAAAATCTCCAGATAATACACAGTCCTCTCAATGAGATTTAGTTCATAATGGCATATGAACAAAAAATAAAAGACAAAATAAAAAAATTATTAACTCCCTGAAAAGTTTTTACCTGAAAATTACAAGTAAATGAAAAAACAAAAATTCTATATTACAAACACTTTTCGAAAAAGTAATACAAGCAGACATTACATAATAACTAAATAAAAATAACAAATATCCCTGAAATCAGAACCTATTTGATACAATTAGAGACCACAGGAAAATGTATAGCTTTAAATACATTTAAAAGAAAATAAAATAATGAAAATTAATAAATGAAGTTACTGTTTAAAAGTCAGAGAACATAACAAAAGAAAAAGAAGAAACCAGGAGGAATTATAAAATAAAAATTTAATAGATATCAATGAGAGAGAATATAGGAGTATTAGAAATAAATCAAAATCATGTGATTTCAAAAAAATGAACAAAACAGACAAGCCCATAGCTCCAAATTAAGAAAATCCTAAGAGCGATAATAGTACAAATCTTACAAAAATGAGAGAAAGCAACCATTAAAGATTTTTAAATTAATTATTGATTGTTTTGCACATTTTGCAAATATGTCTGAAAACCAAGGTAAGCTGCATTATTTCCTAGGAATTCACAATTTGCAAAAATTTTGTTCTCCTTTAGGGGAAAAAACTTAATCGTAGAAATTTCCATTAAAAATTAGAGACTCTTATCAAGGGAATATTCCCTATCGAAGAACCATACACATATATATTTTCACCAAGGGGTTCTGTACATAACAACAGCTCTACTTAACTGTTCCAGAATATTGAATAAAAAAAAGAAAGCATCTAAGTTCATTTTTAAATGAAAGTATAATGTTAATATGCCAATTTTGTAAGAAAATCATGCCAAGAGAAACCTACGGAATAGTTTTACATATTAAAATTTATTAAAGAAAAATAAATGAAATATCAGCAAACCAAATGTAATAGCACATTATAAATAATAGATTTCAATGAAGTGGGTTTATTGAAAGCATGAAAAGATAGTTCAAAACTTGGAAATGAATTAATGAATTGATATATTTAAGAAGAAAACTTATGATTTACTCATTTTTCATAAAAGATGTCTAATAAATTCAATTCTTATAACTGATGTGGTCAATTCTTGTTATTCTTGGTAGTTATGTTCTATGAAGCTGCCATCAACAATGATTTAGTGAATATGGACCCACTGCTTTTAGGGAAAATGCAGGATTAGGTTCTTGTGATGATATAGTGCATTCAGTACAATTAATACATACCTTGTTTTACGTGTTTTCTGTTTAAATATGTGCTATTTAATCTATGATGTTGGTTCTTTAACATTGAGCTCATGGCCAAGAGCACTGAAACTCATGCCTGAATGAAAAATCTAATGTACACGTTTTCTCTGCAGCGCATATCACAGCTTGCCGACACTGAGGAACACTAGACAGCACTTCAGCACTGTACTTGGGGGCCATTGTAAACACCAAAACCACCGACAGAAAGCACATGCAAAAAACATGGCATTGATTATATCGTGAAAAGGACAAGTGTACAGTAAAAGATGCCAAACAAGAAGAGAGTGCTGCTCTGTTCGTCCTCAGCTGGAAGCATGCACACTGGCTACACGGAAACATGTGCTTTGGTTTCACAGACTGCTCATCACTTTGCACATGTCTGTCAAGGATACAAAAGCACCACAAGTATTGATTTGGGGTTTCCAATAACTTGTATCACGAAACTGAACTCACAAATAGGGAATCTGCAAATAATGACGATTGATTCTACATGTGGTGAACAATACAGGAATCAATTTGCTCTTTCTTAACATGAAAGAGCATGATATGTTATATGAGTGTAACAAAACATATCTTATTTAATATAGAAAACCTAGAGATAGTTCCACTCAATCGGGAACCAGGATAAATGTCCACTATGCCCACCACAATTTAATATCATATTGCATATTAGCCAAGATTATCAGGCAAGAGAAAAAATTAGAGATCTAAGAATTGGAAAATGAAAAAAAAAAGTCTATCTCTATTTGCAGATCATATGTTGTTAAACCTGTGAAACTCAAGAGAATCAATGATAAAAGAAATCAAATAATATAAACACTCAGCAAGGCAGAAGGACATAAAAAATGAATACATAAAAATAAATATACTAAATAATGCAAAAATAATGAGTTATAAAATATATTGGAAGAGCCAATATTTTATAATAATAACCAAATTGATGAAAATATTTAGGAATAAATTTAGTAAATAACACTTCAATCCTTTAGGGTAAAAATATGGCAGCTGTCAGGTTAGAGTTGCTGAAGAGTTCCCTTAATGAAATTGCCTTCTTAGAAGCCCAGGCTGAAATGCTGTCAGCTGTGATGATTATGAAAATTTTACAATTTTGACAAGATAAAACCACATGCCTGTTCAAAGCAAAATTGTGAATGAAATATCTCATTTTGTCCATCAGTTTTTACTAACTCATAAAATCTACTAGCCAAATGGCAGTGCATGGAAGAGAGAGAATTAACAGCAACCACACCTTATGAATAAGAAAATAAATAAAAGTGAACACGATGCAGATTTTTCGACAATAATAATTTTAGCTACAATATTTGGAAAGAGTAATGCAATTATAAATTTTACTGTAGATGAGGATATGATGAGACTAATTCGGTTGCTGTTTGAGAATGTAAATTCACATATCCTTTCTAGAAATCAATTTAGCAATATGAATCAATAGGCTTTTAATTATTTATTTATTTCGTCAGTCCCTCTTCTGGGGCTATATATCCTATGAAATAAGCAGAAGTTACTTAAAGGTAAATGGATGAACACATTCCTATAAGATTTATTTTTATTAATGAAAGGCAAGAAATTCATATTCAACATTTTCGGGGAAATTTAAATATATGCATCTCCAAACTTCTAGCTTCTGAAAAGTAGCTTAAATCAGATCCACCCTCTTGTCTAAAACAAGTATTAGCTTTGGAAAAGAATCAAATACACAATTGTTTGAAGGCACTAGAAAGCCAATAAGGGTCAACAAAAGGTAGAAACTGGAAGTGAAACAACTCTTGAAATGAGGAAAACACAGGGGGTGATATTTCCATTTATTCTGCTTTTCCCATGAAAGAAATTCACAGTTCGCAATACAAATGAGGAATAGGGCTCAAGTAGAAAGCAGTGAACTTAATGTGTTAAGAAATAGGAGGTATATGGTGGAAAATATCAAGAGAGTAATGGAAACAGTAAAAAAAAAATAGTCAAAATGAAAATTCCTACTGAAAAATGCAACATGAAATAAATTTGAGTTGGCTGGTTCTAAAAAGAAATTGGTCAATCCACAATAAAAAATCTGTGAACTTGAGAAGAGGACAACAGAAATTACCCAAACTTATTCACAAAGAATTAACTGAAAACCTTGAAGAGAAACTCAACAACTTGTGTGATAGTATTAAACCATCTAGCATCTGTCTGATTGAAATACAAGATGGTAGCAGCAAAAACTAGGTCAGAGAGCGATATTAAAGAAATAGTGGCTGATAATTTTGTAAATTCATGAAAATGTTAAATCATTTAGACACATGATAGTCAAAATGCTGTAATCCAATGATAAAAATAAAATCATGAAATCTGCCAAAGCAGAATTTAATTATTCATGCAGGAGAATGGTGATAAAATATTGGCTAAATTTTCATGAGAAATAAGCAGAGTTACAGATTACAAAATTTGACTGCAAAAATGCAATCAAATTATTCCCCTCTTTTTGTACCCCATTTGGTACTTCCTTCCTGTACTAACCAAAGAATGACACTGTAATTTGCTTTGACCAATTAACATAAGCAATGTAATGCACTGGAGGTTTGAAAAAGCACTTGCACAGAGGGAACTAAACTCCTATTACTCTTGAAGAGGGCTGTGATATGACAAAGCCCGGGCTAGGTTGCTGGATAATGAGCTACATGGGTGGAGAGAGAGATGGCTCAGTTGCCCTTATCATTACAAGTGAAAAAATGCCAACCATTAGAAGTGAATAACAACATCCTTGATCATAGAGCTATGAGCTGACCTGACACGGAGCCCAAGTACTAGATAACTGACATACAGAATCATATGCTAACCATATGGTGGTGGCTTTAAGCCACTAAATTTGGGGAGAGTTCATTAGTAAGGCGAGGCATTATTGAAACAGAATTCAGTTCTGGAAAGGATATCAGAGCAACAGTAAAACTAACATATGCAGTGCTGAGTTTTGAGCTGGTCAGCACGCATTGCCTGTAAAAGCATTGAGGAAAAGCCTGGGGAAAAGGTAAGAAAAACAACAGCAGGGAATGAAGAAGTTATGAGGAAACTGATACATATGTTGGAAATACAGTGACCTGTGTTGGTTAGCAGTGAAAAGAGAGAACATAAAAAGGCAACATTCTTGCCTTCAGGAATGTGGAAGATAGAAAATGTACATAATGTGCTTGTGTTGATCAGCATGCCAGGCTGTTGCGGGACAGCATTTAACAATTTTTAGAAGTCTTTTCTGTGTCACTGAATATCTACCATTCAGTGTCTTAAATCTTTAGATCTCTTAGGAAATAATCTCACATTTAGACCGTTCATTTGATGTGTATCTTTTCACTTTGAATCTCATATCAAATACCGGTATTTCCTATTAACACTTGGTCATTTGGAACCTTTTTTCCTTTGGAGGACAAAAGTATTTAGAAACCAATATCTAGGTATCGGGTGTTCTCACTGATGCCAGATTGTCACTGCTTTGGGCCTCAGAGAATAAAGCTGCGATTAAGTTGGAAAGAAAAGGAGAGAGTAGACGATGAAGCATAATATACATTAAGTTAAGGTTTTTGCTCTTTGTATTGAATGCAGTGGGAAGATTAATTTAAAGACTTTTAGGAAGGGGTAGATAATATAATATGATTTGTATTTTAGAAAGTTACTCTGGAAAGACTTTCCTGGGTATATAAAATGCATAAAATAGTTAAATTACTTAAAAATAACTCTGTCAACATAGGAAAGTTTATCTTGTACTAAGTCCTACACACACCTGTCATGTGCATGTCCAAAAGGAAGGTAGTTTACAAATGTTTAGACTTCTTCAGCATGAATGATTTTTTTTAAATGTCATACTATTGGACTCTATGGAGAACAATGATAAAGAAACAGTAGTAAAAGTAAGACAGGAAGACCCTGAGGTCAAAAAAAAGTCTATATAGCAGGCAAAATATCAAGGAGGAAATCATACAAGAACAGATATATGGTTTCCTTGACACATACACACATACACACACACACACACACACATTAATTTTTGTTAATTTGAGGAGTGCTGATCAACCCTATATAGCGAGCAGCAAGGTGGACAGACAGATTCAGGAAGCTGATAGCAACTAGAACGTTGAGGAAATTATTTTCAGGCAACTATCTGCCACTGGGTGAGGTCTAAAACAAATTTGCCCTGCAGAATCAGTTTTTAAATGTTGAAAAGCTAACATTATAAATCATAGATGCTTTTCTACCTTTTTGTAATTGAGATTGTTAGACTTCCCTAAATTATATTGGAGGCAATAAAAATTGACTCTAACTAAAGTCATTATCCTTTTAAATGAGAGTTACATAGCTTGGGCATCAAGAAATTTGCAAGCCAAAGCAATTTCAAAAAAACAAAAACACATTTATTTTTAACTAAATCAAGCTGAAGGAAGAAGTGTGGGTAACTTCAAAACTCCGTGTTAACATCTCCCTAGAAGTGAGTAGATTCATAAGGTACTTGGAATTTCTTTTTCCATAAAATCACTGTTAATTATTGAGTACTTATAATACATTATTTATAAATCTGTGATGATTAAAAATAACAGTAATATAAAATAATTTATAGTTACTGTGCTGGTTTGAAAGGATTCATATACCCTAGAAAAGCCATATTTTAATCCTAATCAATTTTGTGGGAGCAACCGTTTCTTTTAATACCTATTCAATAATGCAGGTTCGAAACTTGATTCGGTTGACTCCACAGAGATATGACTCACCCAACTGTGGGTATTAACATTTGAATAGAGGGAGCTGTGACTCCACCCATCCTACCTGGGTCTTTATTAGTTTGCTGGAATCCTGTAAAAGAAGAGACATTTTGGAGAGCGTTCCTTTTGAGAACAAACAGAGCTGCAGAACCACTACAGAAGGATGAAAGCCAGAGCCCATGCAACCACAGACCTTAGGAGATGAAGAAGGAACATCGCCCCCCACCCCCCACCCTGGCCCGGGGAGCTTTGTGGAGCAAGGGGCCTGGAGAGAAAGCTATCAGACATCTCCATGTTCGCCATGTACTTTCCAGTTGAGAGAGGAACCCCAATCTTCATAGGCCTTTCTTAAGTGAAGGAACCTCTTGGTGCCTTAATTTGGACATTCTTATAGACTTGCTTTAATTGGGACATTTTCTTGACCTTGGAATTGTAAACGTGCAACTTACTAAGTTCCTCCTTTTTAAAAGTCATTCTTTTTCTGGTATATCGCATTCCAGCAGCTAGCAAACTAGAACGTTTACCAATCAACGTAAGAAATGAATTGGTAAAAAGAAAAGAACTATAGGGAAATCACTATCCTGATTTGTGTATATTATCCATAAATGTAGGTTTACTATCTATAAATATAGATCTTATATAAAAGAATAGTTGTTAATGTTACAGAAACAAAGAATTCCAGTAGTACACATCGGAGTGGGTTTCATATCTAATCCTGAGCTAGGAAACCCCAATCTTTCATAATGGACTGAAAGCAAATCTTTCCAAAATTTTGTCATGCAAACACACACATGTACACACATGTACATATTTATGTATGTGCATGCATGAGTAGGTGTGTAAATGTATATATTATCCATGTGTGTGTTCCACACGTGCCCTTAAATACATACATGCACATATATACACATGAATGCATACCCTCTTCTACAAATGGACATTATTTTATCTTCCCAGGCTGCTCACTGTACAAACATCCTTGAGAAAATAGTTTGAAATAAAATGCTATAAGTGCCTCTGCTCACAAAACATTCAGATATACAAAAAAAAAAAAGAAAAATTGTCTTCCAACACTTAAGAAAACACTCTAAGTATTACCTATCGGTATCATTATACCACACATATGGTTTATTCTATGGAAATCCACCCCATCTGAAATAATAAATATGTTGAGGTATCATGGCCGTTTAGGAATCATGTTTTAATATTGAGTTCATTAAGCCAAGTTAAAATGTAGTCTAGGGCGGTGCGATGGTGGCTCAGTGGCAGAATTCTTACCAGCCATGTCAGAGACCCAGGTTCGATTCCCAGAACCTACTCATGCAGAAAAAAAAAAAAAAAAGAGTAGTCTAATAACACATAGGATAAATTTGAAATAGAAAACAAACAACATTTTTTAAAAATTTTATTTCCCTGAACCTGCTTTTGAAACAAACAAAGCCAGGTACTTTTGTTTTCGGAAAGGCAGTTTAAGGTAAAACATGATTTAAATCAAATGCATTAACTAGAAATGGCAGGATTGAAGGATTACAGGCATACAGCGGGCAAGAAAATGTGAAAAATAAAGCAAAACTGCAAATATTCATGGCAACAAATCTTCTTTCATTGAGATATGAATATTGAGTGGTAAACCCGAAGAGCGGTACATACTTTATTTCCACCAGATTGTCAGAAGGCAGTACACATATATAAAATATGCTTAAAAAGACAAAAAAAGAGGAAAACTTTTATTGACTGACAGGTTCTCAACAGTCACTGGTCTCAGTAAGTTAACACATCAGTTGATTCTCAGTATTTCCTCGGCCTAAGGGCAGGGGGTACAGAGAGGAGCTTGTTCCCTTGCCCGCCTGGTCCTTAGGCCCTCACAGCACCAGCAGAGACGTGCTGAGACGTGACCGTGATGAAATGTGATTTTCCACCCAGGTGCTACCGGCCCATGGGAAGTTGGATTCCTGAAGGCCCTCCCTGCATCACTGTGATTCCAAAGTCACGGACATTCTGCTACTCTGGATATGTGTGAACAATAGGGAGGTGTTCTAGTTTGGTAGTTGCTGGGATGCAATATACCAGAAACAGAATGGCTTTTAAAAAGGGGGATTTAATAAGTTGCTAGTTTATAGTTCTAAGGCTGAGAAAATGTCCCAATTAAAACAAGTCTATAGAAATGTCCAATCAAAGGCATCCAGGGAAAGATACCTTGGTTCAAGAAGGCCGATGAAGTTCAGGGTTTCTCTTTCAAGTGAGAAGGCACATGGCGAACACAGTCAGGGCTTCTCTCAACTGGAAGGGCACATGGCAAACACGGTGTCATCTGTTAGCTTTCTCTCCTGGATTCCTGGTTCATGAAGCTCCCTGGGATGCATTTTCCTTCTTCATCTCCCAAGGTCGTTGGCTCGTGGACTCTCTGCTTTGTGGTGCTGTAGCATTCTCTGCTCTCCGAATCCCCTTCATTCTCCAAAATGCTTTCTCTTTTATAGGACTCCAATAAACCAATCAAGACCCACCCAAATGGGTGAAGACATGTCGTCACCTAATCCAGTTTAACAACCACTCTTGATTAAATCACATCATCCAGGGAGATGATCTGATTACAGTTTCAAACATACAGTATTGAATAGAGATTATTCTACCCTTACGAAATGATATTTTGATTAAAACATGGCTTTTCTAGGGGGCATACATCCTTTTAAACCAGCATAGGAGGGAAAAGGAAGGACCGGAAAGTGCCATGAGCTCGGGTTCCGTGGCACTTTCATGCCCGCCCTGGATGTGTGAAGCAGAATCTGACTTCTGCTGGCCAAATGTAGCGGGCACTCCTTGCAGAAAGGCCACATTTTTTTTTTTTCCCAGGTGAAAGACATTACCTGTTTTAGTTTGGAAAATAGTTCTGCTTTTGGTGTGAGGCAGACGCATGCCTGGGCAAGGACACCCACAGGTAACAAAAGGGTAACCACGCTGGGACTCATGAGATGCCAGACATGGGTGATCACTCGGCGGCAGTTCTCGGAGCCTCAGTTCTCCCTGCAAGTGCCTCACAGACTGAAAGTTGCCAATCTTCAACCAGGCACTGAGAGCTTGACCCCAAAGCTGCCAACCCAGAGAGAGCAAGTTACTGCAACTGTCTCAAGGCAACCCCAGCTCGCCATTCAGCTTGAGGCCTGGTGACAGGTAACAGGACAAGAAGCAGCTTGCTGGGCCCCCTAGCTGCCGCAACCCTGTTGCACCAGCTTCCTTCTTTCCCCCAGCATCGCCTGAGGCAAGTTCCATCCCTGAGCCTTCAGGCCTTCTGCACACTAGAGGTCTGAGTCCATGTCCGGGCGAGTTTGGCCAGCTGAATCGGGCGTCAGACACCACCTAGCCAACAGCTATTCAGCAGCCAAAACGGGGCCTCCTGGTGAGCTTGGTGAGGTAGTAAACTGTCCCTCCCACCTTGGTGGGGGCACCTGATATTCTCTTAAACAGACTGCAGGGTGATGAATGAGCTCTGCGGATGCGCTGTTTCTCTTGGGAGAGGATTTGGGACATGTCTATGATACTTATTCTTCAAGGATTGGGTTGGGGAGTTGGGCACATACGAACCTGCTGGGGAAGGCGTTGCCGAAGGCGTGGAGCCTGCGGAAGGGGCTCCGCGGATCGACGAGCGCGTTGCCTGGCACAAGCCCTCGGTATGGCCGTGCAAGACAGCGATGAAGGTGTGGATGGTCGGGGATGGCCCGATGCGGCTCTCCAGGACGTCATGCTCGGATGAAGGTGGTCATGCCTGTGCTGTACTGGCCCTCGGGGAGCATCGTAGGTTTGTTGTCGAAGTCGGCATCCTCCGGAGGGCGAGTGGAACTCGTGGAGAAGACATTGCTCCTCCAGCGGCCGCAGCTTTTGCGCTCTGAGCTGGTGCAGGCCCCAGGCCACCGCCTGCAGGAACCCAGCTCCTTCTTGTGGCCACATTGTTGCCAGTTGCACATAATCCATAATCCGGAGAGCAACCCTGGCAGGTGCTTTCTGTAGAGTGGAGTGCTTTTTTTTTTTTTTCTTAATAGCAGAATACCGCTTATGAATATTAAAGCTATATTTACATATCAAACGTATTTTACAAGGAAACATTCATATCTACCTACATGTAATAATGGATGCTTACAGGAGAGGAAAGCATGGAGGGGCGGGGTCATAAAACCAGAGAAGCCTATTACCTTGAACCTACTTAAAACAATCTCAGCCACTTCTCTTAAATGCTCAGAATTTTGGGAGTAAATAAATCAAACCACAAACAATCCCTTCTTGGTCATGTATCCATCCCTATATTTATGCCTTGTTTTCTGACTAAATCTCAGTTCCCTAAGCTTTTCAATCCACTCGTTTGTCCACTCTTCAATCCACTTATCAAGCTGAATTATTGGAATATTTTGTCTTCTGGGCTGCCTTTGCATAAGTTATTCACTTACGTACAAATTCAGCGATGAAGCAAAACGTTCAGTTTGACAACCACAGGTTGCAACATACTTTGAAAGGTCTTAGCCTCTGTGCTATCTCTAAGTGGGTCCCTTCATAGATGACACAGTGCTCATTAATAATATATCAACAAAGGATATAAATTATTATTGTTTTCTAGTCCTTTTGGTTAGCTACTCCTTAAGAAAAGTAATGGGATTGGAAGTGCAGGATGTCTGGATGTTAATTTGAACTTCTTGCAGCAGCTTTAGTTGAATAGGCGTCTCTCAGCGTCTTAGGAAGAAGGTGACATATAAATTATGTATGATTATTGAAATGTCCTTGCTTAGTGTAATGCATGGCCTGTGATCTGCAATCAATAAATATTTTAGGTCAAAAGAGAATCACTAAGTCAGGTGCCTATATTTCCTCTCCTCCTGTTGTTGGGAAATGATTGATTATCTGCCAGAATATACTTTAAAAAGCTTTTCAATAATGGCTTTATAATATATGTATTTTTGTATGTGCAGATTTGAGTTAAAAATAAATTTTTAGTTATAGCTGAGATACTATAAACATAAGTCTGCAGAGAAAGCGGTGAGAACACATCAGGAAAATGCAAATTACAACCATAATGAGATGCCACAATACACCTATTAGAATGCTTAAAATTAAAAGGTGGGCCATGCAAAGTGTTAGTAAAGATGTGGAGCAAGTGGGAGTCCCATTCGCTGCTGGTGGTAATGAAAAATGGAGCGACCACTTTGGAAAACTGTTCTTAAAAAAGGCTAACATACACGTACCACATATCTAAATTATTCCAATACCAAGTATTTGCTCAGGAAATATGAAAAGCACATGTCCTCACAAAGAATTTATATGAGTGTTCATAGAAATTTTGTCTGTCATAGCCTAAAACTGGAAAGCGTGCAAATGTCTATCAAGTGGACAATTGCACAACGCATAGATTACCTATGTAATAGGATACTATTGGACAATGAGAGGGACTAGACAAATCTCAAAATCATGACTGAACAAACCAGATGCAAAAAGCATATTCTGTATGATTTAATTTATATAAAATGCAAACTAATCTATCATGACAAAAATAATATCCTTGGTTGCCGAAAGCTGGGGGACAGGAGGGAATAGTCTGTAAAGGGGCATAAAGAATACTTTGGGATTGATGGAAATGTTTTGGATCTCATTTGTGGTAAGAGTTTAATGAGTGTATACAAAAGTCGAAATATATAGAAGGTAATAATTTAAATGGTTGCATTTTTGCACATAAGTCATTACTCAAGATATTTATTCAACAATTAAAATATAACATAAGATTTGTTAATAAATACAAGTCATATTGGAAGTGTTTTCTAATTAATGAATTGAATTGGTTTTAAAAATATGTAATTGCTTAAAAATATTAAACATGAACCACCTTCTTTCCATGAAAATATAAAATAATATGGCATACCTAACAATACCTACTTTTTAATAGCCCAATCATTTTTATGCCTACTGTCTATAATGTGGACAATATATGTCTATTCTATTAGATCCCATATATTTGTACTTCATGGAGAACTATTTTGCCTGACCATTCTTAGAACTTTTTCTGACTCTATTGCCATAATGTATGCCTAATATTTATCAACTCCAAGTTAAATATCCCCAAAAGTGTCCTTATTGGAGGAAAGAGAGTTGGGATTTACCCAAATTTGCCCAGAATGGGTTACATGGGTCTTCTCTGACTGCTTATTTGCTATGTATGTTGAACATAAACTGGTTAAAACCATCATCTCTTTGTAATATTTCATCTACTAGTGAGTTTTTGGGTGAAAGACTATATATATAGCCCTAATCCACTTCTTATTGTGAGAAACCACTGATATTTCTAAAATGACATGGTTATTATTAAAGAAGCTTATTGGCTTGTGTCAACTCATAGTTGTGAACTACCACTCAAGAAGTTGTAGATCAGGTAAAGAAGACTGTCCTTTGAGACTGAAACTCAGTAGATCCATACCCAATGGATTTGTTTAGTCATTTATGAAAGCAAATGTAGAGACTGCCTCTAAATGTATGACAAAAGAACTTATGAATTCTAAAGTCTAAAATATTTCACTCAAGAATGTCGACTGTAATCTGTTACACAGAAGCATGATAGATGACATCACTCTTTGTCTGAAAAAACACAGGGTTAACTTAGAACTTGACACAACACTGTTTATATAGCAACGATTTTGTAATATCCGCTTTATTTCTTGAAAATAATTTCATAGAAAATATAACATACCTATACATAAAATTTCCAATGAAATTGCTATAAAATATAAATGTCATATGAAGGAGAAATAAAAGAAACATAATTTTATAAGTAAAAAATAAAGTCACATTATCTCAGTATGTAAATATTTAGCCACAATTACGTTAAAAAATATTTTGAGATGCTTCCAGTGGAATGTAGGAATTACCAAAGTAGACTTGAAAGAGATGGTAATTAAAATATTATGAGCACCATTGAAAACTATGATGTGAATTTCCAAAGTGTGAGCAAATCCTGGTAAAATCTGAACCATGGGAATACAAAGGAGGAACACTTGATCCAGTCTTGGAGAGTTAAGAAAGCCTCTTGGAGATAGGGAAACAAACACACTAATAAATGAAGTTAATGACATGAAATGCGAATGGTTATAGACTAAGGACACAGATTGTGCGATAACTCACATGGAGCTGGGCTTTCTCATCTGTAAAATTAGATGGCTAGTTTTGAAGAAAGCTGTTTATACATTCAAGTAGGGTCATAGTATCTCAGGTTTCTCTAAGGAAATATACAAACTAAGCTTTAGACTATTCAAAGAGAGGGTAGAAATAATGACCTTTCATTTGAGGACATTTCCATAGTAATTTCCACTGCACAGTTTAATAGTTCTGAAATGTACATTCTTTAATAGAAAAGAATGTTTGTATTGCCTTTTTCAAACAGACAATTTGGGGAAAGATGTTATTCTCAAATAAAATGAGGAGACATTTGCTAGTCACTTATCAGCACAGTTCATCCATATTTGTGACTACATATCATCCAAAATATATATTAATAGTTTCAGTTTATACGCTTAGATACAAGATATTCAGCTATCTTCTTTTTTATTCTGAATGCATTAACATTTTTGATTCATTTATTCAGCATGCTCCTTCAGGAATTGCCCTGAGTGGCAAGATCAATGGATAGATGTGCTCAGTAGGGATGGGAAGAAGAGACGCACTTTTGGACACACACCATCAAAAACTAAAAAGAGTCTTTAGAAACATGCAGAGTTGTGTAAAAGAGGATAGGAGTAGCTTTTGAAGACAAATCCCTCAAAAGGCAGCCAGTCTTACGGAGTCAAGTGCACAGGGGCTAGAGTTGAATGGAATGACTGTCATAGAACTGGGATGCAAAATGAATCTTTAATAAAATATCTGATTTTGTAACAACTAAAAGAGAAAAGCGTGGAATGGAGTGACCAGTAACTCTTCACTTTTAAAAACATAAGTTAGAATAGTTAACGTCAATATTTAGAGTGAACACACTTAAGTTTCCAAACATTAATTGAAAAACTGTGACTGGTAGCAGTGTGTGCTGGGATTGGTGCTTAGAGAATTATATAAATCAAGTAGGAAACGTTCTTTACAGCTTTGTCATCTTTTCATGAGAGAAACAAGTGCAGAAGATAGTATACTATAGTAAATAAGAGTACAGGATTTGGAATTGGACCTAGGTTTAAATATTTGCTCTGCCATAGCTGTGTGGCCTTGAAAAATTGTTAAATCTCTTTATGCCTCAATTTTTAATTTTTTCAATTTCTAAAATGAAACAATCTCTACATATTGGAATTGTTATAAGATATTTAATTAAAGCTTATGTAATGTGATTGTCACAGGGTTTGGCATTAAGGGTGTGCTCAGTAACTGGAGATAATAATATACACTATTAATAATATGAATCAATTATAATGACATATAAAATTGAAATAGAGGTCATTTGCATTTTCAAGATGATCCCAAAAGGTTCTATCTTATGAAAAACTTAGGAGGAAGGTCAAAATTATCTATTAAGCATCTGCTACCTAAACCAGAGACTGTGCTGGCATAAGAGCTGGCTATCTAGTGGTGAATGAGATGACAGCATCTCTGTACTCAAAGCATATAAAAAACACTTGAGAATTGTGAACATGTAAATATTCAGTAGACAGAGTCTAGGTAAAAATGTTTTGAGGCATAGGCATTAGAGAAAGGACTAATTTTGAGGGAGCTATCTGAAAGAAAAACTGGTATAACTCTAAGGAAACATAGGAGCTGAGTGTGAAATTATTGGTTGAGAAAAGGTGATCAGTATAAGGAGAAAATACTATGTTTTCTTTCAGGAATCTATTCTCTTGCAGAAAGGAGGCTTGATGAGGAATGGAACAATACCAGAAAGATTAGCTTTTGGCATACATTTTAGTTTGCTAGACTGCTTAAAGGAGATGCCATGAAATGGGTTGACTTCAATGATGGGAATGCATTAGCTTACAGTTTGAAGGCAAGAAAATGTCCGAATCAAGACATCATTAAAGCAATGCTTTCTTTATGAGTACTGGCTGCCATGGATCCTTGGCTTCTTTGTAGCACATCAAGGCACATGGCAGTATCTACTGGTCTCTTCCTTCTCTTCTATTTTGTTGCCTTCAGCTTCTTGCTTCCATAGTTTTCTCTCTCTTTGCCTGAACTTTCTCCTCTTATAAAGGTCTCCAGAAATAGGATTAAGACCCATCATGGTTAAGGTGGGACACATGTTAACTAGATTAACCTTACCAAAAGGACCCAAGTACTATGAATTTATAGCCACTTATAGATTTAAGTACATGTTTTTTTCTGGGATACATACAGTTTCAAATCACCACAGCTTATTTTGTTATAATTGACATGATGTGCATTTTGGAAAATGAAATTGAGAAATTTCAATTTTAAGATACCCTTTTCTTGTGCCCCCAAATTTTATATACTTATTTATATTATATGTAACAATTCTGGAAATAAAAGAAACAGAACTCTATATGTACTAAAAAAAACCATAAGAATTTTCTGCTCTATGTTTGTTTTTGGATAGGAAGAACTTCTTTAAAAGTAGCAAAATTTAAAGCCTTAAAAATGAATTAAGGGCAGGGCGGTATGATGGCGGCTCAGTGA